>JARHVA010004383.1:745000-815000 GCA_037957365.1 Torreya grandis
CACATAATGTGCATATTATAAAACACATTGGGGCATCCCTAAATGAGGCAATACATGGTTACTAACTATAAACTTCATCTAATTCACCTTGGGTTAAATTAGTGTTTAGTAAATAATGTTTTGGGGCAATCAACTGGAATAAATATTCAAATTTTGATTTTGCAAAAATTTCATAGAATCTAATTTGTATTAATTAACCTATTAAATCAAATCAAATGGTTAAATATAAAATCCATAAAAAATTACTAATTTCTATTCATGTAATATTCAAATAGTCAAACAAATATTTGAATTGTGATATCATCATGACATCACAAATAAAGTTTTCAAGCATTAACATAAATTCAAGAAATATTAGGATTTTAAAACCCATGCCTAATAAATGTATACTCAAACCCCAAATATTAATTACAATTATTAGCCATATTGGATTGTTTCTGACAATGCATCTTGATATTGATTTGATGGTCATAATAAATCTAGGAAGTATATAAGAGCAAGGCCCATTTGACATTATAAATGATCTTTTTGGTGTATACTTACTATGCAAAAATATATCAAGATCTTAAATAATTCCTCACATTGATCAAGCAACATCATTTATAGACAAGGGGAGATGCCATCAAAATGAATAAGTGACATTAATAAATATTCCTCGCTCTACAATCTGAACACAAACACACTTATAATGTGGCTTAGAAAATAGATCCATTTGAAAGGTGTAACTTTTGGTTTATGTATTTTTGTTTGTTTACATCATCCTAGACCTTGCCCCTCTAAGGGATGATGCTTGAGATATTATATTTGCCAATTTGTTGTGGTTTAAATAAATAACCATGAACTAACCTCTCTTGTACTTGTGATCTATAATTTTAAAAGAGATAGTATAAATACAAGTTGAATCCAATTCATTTGGACATCTATTAATTTCTAAGCAATGACACATTCAAGCTCAATCAATAAATTTAACAACCAGATTATTATGGCCTATTCATCCTAATTTACATATCAAGCATAGTATTAGTAACACTACAAGTCTGAAGCACTCAAAAGATAGCATATGAACCATATTTATCATGTTACAAGTTAGATCATTACATGCATTATCATATAGTATATTGCACCCTTATGCACACATATTCCCACACATATGGGAGAACTACATAAGTCTGAGGCCCTCCTTGGAGTATTATATATGTAGGCAATGCTCATTGATAAAGCTTAACATTGTGATCCCACTAACCCATTTTTGATAAGGTAACCTAACCTAAGGTGGATATTTAGGGTTTGAGATATAAAAAATCATTGATATCCTATGCATGAATATATCAAACGAAAGGTGAAAAAAACATAGAAAGACCTAGGTAGTCATATCTTGATACAATAAACATTTTTTAAAAGATAATAGTGTAGAGATTAGGACAGTAGTGTCAACATAAGTGTATACAGGGTGACACAAGTGTCAAGGCAACTAGAAAGAATATTTTTAGAATCTAATGACTAGTTTTTGAACATCAAACAACTTTTTTCTACACCTATACATCTTATATTTGTTTGCACATCATTTTATAAGCTAAGTATTATTTATTATTTGTGAATGTGTAATCAAAATAGTATTTATAATTATACTTTATATATTTAATATTTTCTTAGTTTAACACTAAAATAGAATATCATATATTGAATTATTTAATGGCCTACTTTTAGGAATAGGTTATCTCACTCTTGAACAACCCATTCTTCCCAACCCTTAATTTACAAAAAGGGTTAAACATAAAGGTGATACAAATAAATTGACCTTAGTCTTAAAGATCCCAAGATTAAGTTACTCTTGGTCTAAACATTACATTATATAAATTTTATTTCCTCTTCTAAACTCTACCTTCCATCCTTAACTTATATGTGCTAGTTCCATGTCAGACCAATAGGCACCCAAAGTGACAATATTTAGCTCCACCTCTAAACTGATATCTACCTTTGTATTTTTCAACAGCACTTAGTAGGGTTCATTATTCTCCTAGTGTGAATATTTGACTTGTATGTTGCCCTTGGTTGTTTCTACCCAAAGATGGGTAGGGTATTCTTCTAGGGTTCCATCCTCAACATGGTGTAATAAGTTCCCTTTACTTCTCAAATTATTATAGGTGTGTGCCTTCCATGTGTCATCATTTTCATCACTAGAGTCATTATTTAGATTTTGCTCTTCAAAGAAGGTTGGGAGTGTTAACCATTTTATGTCAAACATGTCCTTTAGGCACTCCTCCAATATAGCAGTGTCCTAAAATAATAACCTCTGTACTACCTATAATGGCTCAATCAATTCAATATTTTGATAAGAAAAGAAGAAGGTATGAACAAACCTCTCCTTAAGGGCATCCTAGTTGGTTGTTTCACAACGTGTCTCATTGACTAGGTACCACACCTGTGCCCAAGTATTTAAGGTCTCATAGAAGGAATGCACCCATAGATTATTTAAGGCATTTTTTCCATAAATATTCCATGTTTCTTTGAAAATATGTACATGTGTGGTAGGGTTAAAATCACACAAATAGGCTGAAATATCCATGTCCTCATTTCTCTTTCTAAATCTAGTGCAAATGGTTGTCTTAACATCTTGATAAGTTGGAAAGATAGGATTTTGTACTACTCACTAATGAGTGGAAATGATCTTAAATGTGTACATTAGTGTACCCATTCTATCCATCTCTTTTTGGATGTATGACTCAAGGTCATAGACATGGTCTTCTATTAGATTACTCCCTTCATATCTTGGGAGTGTTGTAAGTTTTCCCTTACTAAGGTAAAACGCTCTTTTCCCTTTTTATTGGTACAAGGGACCCATATTTTAAAAGTGAAATCAATCTATATCCAACTTATCTTAACTAGTTTTGGTTTCTTTATGCATGCCAAGTAACACCATCGACTAATAGTCTCATATGATTCCTCAACCCATTAGTCACAAGCAACATCAATGGTGTCTGATGTTGATTATCCATCTTCCCAAGAGAGGATTCCTTGATCATTTGGGTCTAGAGTCTTGGTTCCTTGCACCATGTTGTTATCGATGTGGTTGATCTCATCCTCAATGTCTATGCTCTCAACATAGGGAGGTCCTTGGTTATTTGAGAGAGGTATAAATACCCTCTCATTCCCATTATAAAATGTCATGTAACACATTTTGAAATGCTTATCTACATTATTTTCATAACACCATGGCCTTTTTAGAAGTTTCAGGTAGTTTTCCTATTCTGCTAACTCTATCACTTCAAAGTCAGTATGAAATTTGGTGCCCATGATATCTAGAACAACAATTTTTAGAATTTTGATAGGCTATGCCTAGGTATTATTAGCCATGGAGAGTACATGAGGGGAAGGTCTCAAATAAATCCTACCCATTTTCTCCCAATAATTCTTGGTCAAGATTTTAACCTCAACGCCTATGTCTATAAAAACCTCATAGACAAACCATCCATCAATAGTGGCATCTACTAGGAGTTCTTAGTCATATTTATTATTTTTTGTATGTTGAACATATCACACCCATTATATGCATGACATGGTGACCTCAAATTGATTTTGTCCTACATGCTCTAGGAGAAAGTTCTTCAATAACAATAACATTCTTTCTATTTACAAGAGGCATATGATCTCATTTAATTCTTGTACTTTTGCTTCTTATCTATATTACTTCTTATGAGAGGTGATAGATTGTGCTTATATATCTCACACTAATTATATCTCCCCTTATATATTTTAGATGATATTCATATATTTTTGATGTACATCTTTCTAGAATGTTGGTTTTGGGTATGATGCAACTTTGGGTTCAAACCATGTTATGTGCACATTGTAACCCTTAACCCCATACTCTAAGCATAACTCAAGTATAGGCATAACTAGAAACTAAGTCATGAATCCACTTCACATAGTTGTATGTACCTTGATTGAATTTTTTCATGTAGATTGTGCCTTTGGGATCCATTTTTTCATTTTATGCTCACACATGATCATTCCTACACCCTTATCTACACCAAGCCTACCTTGGGTCAACTTTTTGTATAAGACAGGGCATTATTTGACCTTATAGGACCATAGATAATACCCACATGTGGGATGTGTAGGGTAATTATGTTGATAATGCTTTATTGAGCCATACTTATAGCATAAGCATGGTGGGAATATTCTACCACTACATACTCAAACTCACTTTTTGGTGCCTTATTGCATTCTAAATCTTATGTTCTATTGGTCATAGCCATCATTACCTTGGTTTGTTTTCCCTCTAACAATTGTGATAGCTTGTTATGTAACCCTTTTTATATTATCACACATTTTTTCAATCACCTAATATCTAATAGTGGTATGGGTATATGCATCAAACAACTAACAATATATGGTTGTCTTGAATTGCCTGGTGCATTACAATAAAGGGTAGTTTCAGACATCATGTAATTTATGACATACTTCATAACTTTGAAGTAAATGCACAAGTTCCTCTATGGATAGTTAGTTTTGTTATGGCCCTCCACCTCATATTCAATGTACCATAGTCCAATTCAAGCCTTATGTGAAGATCTAGCAGTAAGCATCTGGATTTGGGAGGCCATGGATGCAATTTGCACTTTTATAAATGGGTCAATCCCAATGTCTATACTCCCAACTACCTCAAATTTAAGCATAAATTCAAACACTTCTTGATGGTTGATAAAAGTCTTCATGCAAAGTGTTTTTTATAATATCATGAGAAACCCCCCAATTAACCACTGCACATGCTAGGAAGGGTGAATATCATATGGGAGCTTTGATAGGAGATATTTTAACCTTGAATAGTATAGGCATAGACTCTCTAAGAGTCCTTATGTAATTTTTTTAATGTGGTGATGCTTTGTTGTTCAAAATCTGGAATGTCAAATGACTTTAGGAATGCATCTTTAAGGGTATCATAGTCAACCATGGCCTAGTTAGGATAAAATTTACTATACTAGGTATGGGTGCAATCAATTAGATTGGTCATAAATTGAGTATCCTTATACTCCAATTGGGTTATGCCTCATGCACACCACTATAGTTCACACTTCAGCACATGTTTTGTTGCATTATCTATGTCATGATACTCTAGTAGGTGAATATCCATCTTATAATAGATCTATTATAGAGGGATAGCTAGTCCCTAAGTCACTTTTCCCCTAGTTTCTATCATGGTGGTAGTCTTCCAACACCTCCAGCCATGGGGTTAGGAACTGTTCTCATCATTACTACTAGTGTAGTTGAAGTCATTAACATTGTGATACTTGTTTTTAATGTTGGACCACTTCCTATGGGATATTTCCCACCTTGGGTTATTGGCATTAGCTAAGTTGGTGTCTCATGTTCAAGTTATATTGTGGTGAGCTAGTGTTTAATGGTCTAGAGTTAATTGTGTTCACCTCCTTGTATGGAATAATATTTTCAATCATAAAGTTATAATCAAACTCTAAAAAATGTCTAAGATCTAAGTCATTAACAAAGTCAATAATTACTTCTATACTTTATTCAAGTGGGGGATACATCATATGAGCATGCACCATAGGTTTAAATGGGGTAGGTGTATCAAGCATATCTATAGTCACTAAATTTTGTAGGAACCTAGAAAATTCCACACCTATCAAGTGTTAATCTTGATTCATCACTTCATTATATATATCATCTTCACACAATTGTATTTCAATATATCCTTCCCCATGCCCTTCTCACTTGTTATGGGTTCTCTCGACACTTTTAGGTTTTAGATATTCCATCAATTGGCACTGTCTTTTATTATAAGTTGATCCTATAATCTTTTCAATGTCAATTTACTCATCCCCTTCCATTACACTTCACCTACACATCCTCTTCTGACCCTTTACATTGATCATATATGAAAATACTTTAGACTTCCATCCCTAAAGTTTCAAAAATGTAATCCACCATTAGATTTTTAATCTCTATATCAAACTCCATTACAAATGTACCTTTAAGGTCACACAAAAATTGGTACTCTACTTTCTCAAGGCACAAGTATGTTGAAATTCTAAACTCAAGTATGTAGCTATTCAAAGCTCCTTGCCACCATTTATCTACTACTCTAATCCAATTAACATCTAGGGTCTCAAGCCTCTCTAAGCAATCCTATGTCCACTCATATCATTATCCATAGCTTCTTCTTTTATGGGTTGAATATGCAGCCAACCCTTGGTACACATGCTCAGGTAATTCATAAAAAAATACCTCATATAAAGCATCATATAGGTTATCTTAAACCCATTTTATTATCTTTTATCCTTTATAGTTTGGATTCTTTACTACAAAGCTATCTTACACCTGTTGCATCTAGTGCTCGATGTTTTTGAGAGAAAGTTAGTACATCATTTTGTCACGCCATCACAATAATAAAATTCAACATAGTTCTTGGTAATATAACTAAAATATTGTGGAAAATCTTGTCTAGTTATTTATTAATTTATTATGACCATACAAAATCATGGGATACCCCCTTTATGCTCTATATTTGAACACTCAGTTGTGCTAACATAAATCCACATAAGGCACATGCCTTATGCACTCACTTAAAACACAACTAAGAAGGAACTAAGGCCTACATTCAACTAGTTTTGCCATGACATGAGGCTTGAATTAGAGGACTTGATCAATTCAATGAAATATTTAGGTAGATCTATAGGTGTAAGCCTTTCATGGACTAAGCCTAGTGTCATATGAGTGCTTAAGAGGTCATAAGGCTACTTTCACTCAAACTAATTATATTAGGCATGTGATGTTAACAAGGATTAGAATACTTGGCATAGAATATATACTCATTCTCTATACATAATTATGATGATGTTACCATTTATTACAAGGACTCAATTAAAAAAGTGAACCAATAAAATTTCATGAACATTAATTAACATAATTCCATAGAAAGTATGACACTAAAAATATATGCATTCTATTAGCAACATAAAATATATGTAAACCAAATAGATTACATTTTTATGCAATAGTATTTGCCATTAATTAGAGTCCATAATAAATTTTCTATTAACAATAATTAATGACCCATAGGCTCACAGATGATCTTAGGCACTTAAAAATGGAGACTTAATGGCTTTCATATAATTCCTAAGCCTTAATGGCCACCAAAGAAATGTATATAAACAATTCATTTTTTCTAGAGATCTACTACAGTTCTTCATCTCTTACCTCTTTTGTCTTGATCTCCTTAAATAGCCTTCAAGAACATCTTTACTAGGGTGGAGGTTACACACTGTGTGCTAAGATAGTACTTGGTAATCATAAATGTCAGCTCCAAGACTCTGCAAACTCATGCTTCATCTACCACATCTTGCTAAATCCTTGAAGATGCCTTAAAAATATAGGAGATATTTATCTACCTACCAACTAGTGAAAGATATGTGTTACAACCTCCAGATGGCTACAAAAATACGAAAGGATAACCACTTACTAAAATGATCTCTTCACACCTAAGTGGATGTCATGTTAACTTGAATCCCTTAATTAATAGGTTAGGGCCCTAGGTATGGTGTGGTATGGTATGGTATACTCCTTCCAAGTCATGATGATGTGCATAGTATACCTATGCTTATGAATATCTAGGTGTATAAAATAAACACATGAATATGCCAATTAGAAACTATTGGAAAGTTGCACACTACTTTTTCAAGAGGATAAGTACAATACTGATATCAAATTCTTAAAAATTTGCATCCTTTATGTAAAATTATTTATAACATCAATTGTTTTTATAGATAGGGTTTATTTATTCATGTTATTTATGATGCAAATAAACATTTTTAGTTAGATAGATGTGGGAAATTTGAACAAGTTTATTCAATGATCAAGGCCAAGGGTATTGACATATATCACTCTTTGTTCTATGAGGCATATGCAATCTATCTATAAATCTAAAGAAAATTATGTGAAACAAATGTAGTATACTAGTTAGGGATCTCTAGGTAGGCATGTGATGCTCATTTTTAAGGTGAAAGAGTGGGTTAGGGTTATAATGGTTTTCAATGCTATTCCACACCACAATAAACCATAAACTCTTACAAATCTAAAGTCTATGTATGCCAATTTCCTTAATAATTTTTTTCAAATAGCATATACCTATTTTAAAAAGGTAAAAGGTATGCCCACACTATCACATTGTTATTGTATTAGCACACTACCTTTTCTCTTTTTCAAGATAATCAATATGATGCTAATATATCCTCCTACAAGTACCATCAATAACTTGGTGTTAACTGAATAAAAACTCCCCTACAATGGGGATCATAATTTAAAATTAATTTTATAAACATCCATAAGTAGCCAATGTAATGAACCAAAATTATCACTTAGCATTGCACTAAGATAGAGTGACCATGACTTATCAAGTTCGTCTAATCTGTACTCAGAACATTTAAAGATATTCCCTGGATGGTAGACTTTAGTATTGACAATATCACTTTGTAGTATCCTTAATGCAATATTTTATTTTATTTATGTTCCATATCAATATAAAAATTAGACCACTTTAGTATGAAAATTTTCCAAGATTAGAAATGAATGACTTCCCTTGCAAATTTAATGTAAAAGTTAAGTATAAAAAATTATCCAATTAATGTTTGAATTATGTGTTAAAATCAATTTCAAAAGAAATTAAAACTCATGGAAAATTTTCCATTTTGAATGATTTAAACATGCAGTTAAAAAATCCCAAAAATTAAAAATATAAACAAAATTATGGAAGTTAAACATGCAATATTTATTGATTTAGGAGGATCTGGGTCCATAGATATTACAATTATTCATCATTATTATAGATCTAGACTTATGCTAATGTCAATAACATCATCATTAGGTTCTCCACCTACATGAAAATTTGTATGATCTAAGTCCGCTGATGTGTTGCCACATAAATCTTATAGTGCTAGTACTATAGGACTTAGTGCATCAATAATGATATGTAGTGACATCACTACACTTTTTGATTATGAAGTAGTTATTACCAATTATTGTAATGGCTCAACTGACACTTCATCTTCATTTATATAATAATAATGTATGATTATATTATTTTTAGGTTAGAGATGTAGACAATAATGAATTTAAGAAGTACATAGACACTATACATATTTTTCTCATAGATAACATACAAAACTTAGCATAATAAAACTTTGTTATTACAATTTTACATTTGGTTGTCATCTTCTCCTTTAATTTCCTTGTTCTTAAATGCACTATGATTTTTTATTTTATAACATTATTAAATTTTATTCTATTCATAACCCATTTAAATATATTTAAGTAGGTTATCCATCAGGATTATTCCTGGGCCACAAATTAGTGGTATCATAGCATACACACTTCATATCATTGTGAAGTGGTATTGCAGTGTGTCTAAACTTTTTCTTTATTTTTATACCTACTCATACGAGGTTTGAGTACATGAAGTTAGGGATTGAGACTTGTGACACTTCATTATAACTTCATGTATTTAAATGGAAGACAAATCTTTTATGATGCAAACTTTAGAATTGTTCCAAAATATGATAGAGGATGCATTAAAAAGAAAAAAAAGATTTTTAATATTACCATGCACATGAATAAGAAAAGTATCACCAATAATTTATCACTACTTCTCAATTAGTAGACTCCTTTCAACACCTCTTATTCTCATCTGACTTTTGGTGGTCGAATATCATACAAGGTACAAGTCAATCTAGACATATTTATGTTTAAAGATAAAATAGATGTAAATGCACTAGATAACCAATTTAACCTTATCTATTCATACTACATGGTTAATCATTTCTTTGACTAATAAAATATTATATTCATTCTTTTTAAATTTTCTTTATCAATAAAGAAATGGTGGGAAAACTAATACACTTCACATGAAAATTGTGAAGATGAAGTTAATTAAGACACATAGAATGGATTTATTACACTCAAAGAAACCTATTATCTTGATGATAACTATGATGACCAATACATGAATTTTTCTCAGTTTCATGAAGGCAAAGAATAATCTATGAAACAATACACAAATACTTTTCATACTTTGGCATCCAAACTTGGGATTTAAGGTTCAGAACAAAATATTATTTTGAAATATAGGTGAGACTTGAGACTACATATCAATTCATATATGGATTTCTTATAGATCTCTTCAATAAAATAAGCCTACAAATTTTCTTTCAAGTTTGAATCAAAGGCCAAGGCCAATACTAAAATAGAAGATTCTAAGTCTCAGACCAAGCAATAGTCTAAATATTCTAAATAAAATTCCAAATCAGGGAATAAATCCAAACACCCTCCATAAATGAAACAACAATCATCAAATAACCAAAACAAGTAGTACAAGAGTAAAAAGTGATGTTCAGTTCATAATGCCAACATTCATTCCAATGAATAATGTCATGCTAGAAAAACTTTACTTGTACAACTTAAAGCAATAGGTACAAACACAACATCATTTGAGAAAGGTAAATAGATCATAGATTTTGAACCTAGTGCCATTTTGGGTACTATAAAAATCTCTACTACCCCTATTAAAAAAGAGGAAGAAAAAAGATTTTTCCATTCTCAAATGTAGATCAATGCTCAACTAGTAAATTTCATTATTGACAATGGAAGTCAAAATAACTTGATTTCTCCCAAATTAGTTCATAGATTAAACTTTCCATTAATTCCTCACCCATAACCATACTCTATTGGATGGTTCAATGTTATATTTTATAAATACATCACTCAACATGTAACATCAAGACTTTTCAAGATACAATCTTTTATGACATTGCTCCATTAGATGTATGTGATGTTTTACTTGGTCAACCATATCTTTATCATCAACATGCACTCTATGAGGTAAATCCCAAAAATGTTGTCATAGATGTTGGTGATAATAGATACCCCATACTATAATTAGTCCCTAAGCTATCACTCATTATCACCAAGTAGTGCAAAAATCTAGTCACATTTAGTAAGAAGTTTGTGCTTTTGATGGTAAGATTTGAATGTAATAATATCCTTGTGGTACTAATTCATACTGCGATTCCTCTAGTGGTAACAATATAAAACTCATAGTTGAACCACAATTTGGAAGAATACAATGATATATTTTAGATACCAAAGGAAGTACCTACACACTATGTGGTGAAGAACACTATTGATTTGACCCTTAGGATATCTCTACCTAATACTTATTTATACACTAGATCATTTCTAGAGAATGAAGAAATCAAGTGATAGATCTATGAACTTGTGGAAAAAGGAATTCATCATCTTGTACCAACCCAATTGTTATTTCACCAAATAAATGTGACACATGGAGGTTATGCATTGATTAAAAATATCTTAACAAGGTCATAGTGAAGAATCTTTATCCTCTTCCAAGGATTGAGGACTTATTGAACTAGCTTCTAGTGTAAAATACTTCACTAAAATCAATCTTAATTTTGGGTATCATCAGATACCTATTGAACCTATAAATGTATAGAAGACAACATTCAAGGCCAAAGAAGGTTTGTTTGAATGGTTAGTCATTCCCTTTGTTTTTACCAAAAAAATACCTAAATTTATGTGGATAATGAATGACATTATCAAGCCATTCACTACTTCATTTGTTGTAGTCTATCTTGATGACAACCTAATCTTCAACAAGACATAGGATGAACATTATTGCCATATAGATCAAGTGTTAGACACTTTTTTGAAACGTAATCTATATGCACACATGGATAAATGTTTGTTTTCTATGAGGGAGATACAATATTTGGGATATATAGTAAACACACAAGGAGTGCATGTGGACCCAACCAAGATTAAAGTCATCTAAGAATGGCCACAACCAAAGAATCTCATAGATCTTCATAGCTTCTTGGGATTATAAAATTTATATAAGAGATTTGTAATTGGTTTTTCTCTTGTTATTTGGCCTCTAAACCAAGTTACCAAAGGTGGTACTAAATCAAAGTTCATCTGGGAAGCCACACAACATAAAGCATTCAAAAAATTAAAATACAGACTATGTTTCATACTAGTACTTGCTTTACCAGTCCTTTAAAACCCATTTAAGCTTGAGATAGATGCCTCTAACTTTTTAATTGGATCAATGTGAACTCAATATGGTCATCTAGTTGCTTACCACAATGAAACATTCACTATACAGGTAAGAAACTAACCAAATTATGATCATGAAATTATGCTATTATTACAGCATGTAAGTATTAGATTCATTATGTATCTATCAAGGAGACTATGATCTACATATATCACAAGCCACTTCAAATTTTTTAAAATCAAAAGAAAGTTACAACAATAGGGGCATTAGAAATGATCCTCTTATCTTTAGTAGTTCCATTTGAACACTAAGCAAAAGAAGAGAAGTGTCAATCCAATCATAGATTGTCTGAGCCATCCTTTAGTTTAATATCTCATTTATATACTTGACTCATGTGTACATGAAGTAAATGCATGGTTATAATTTTATCCATCTAACATGGATTTTATATATATCTATTAGAAATTTCTTTTTGGTAATTTAGTTTTATATTTTTACTTGTAGGATGTATCACCTTGGGCACTTATGCATTCCACATGAGATAAAGATGTAAGGAATAAGAGACAAATTTTAATGTACTACATTAATAAAATAAATAAATATAGTACATAATATATTATTTAGACAACCTACAACTTGTAGGAAAAGCCACAAGACAATGGCAATTCTCTCTCTTTTTGTTATGAATGATTTTTTTCACCACAATAATAGGGTTGTACCCTTTAAATAAGAAAAACAAGGTAGATTCCATAAATTCATTTTGGAAACCATGTGAAATATTAAAATGTGTGGATCCTATGTTATATAACCATACCACATCATATAAACCCTAAAAACCCACTTGTATGGATGTCAACCCCCCTCATACCAAATGGCTTGTCATATCGTAAATAATATTTCCAAGGGGATTACAAGACATCACACCATTACAATTTTTTTAGGCCTAGATATTAATTTCAAATATTAAAAAAAAAGACATAAACTAATATGGAAGGATCATTTTAGTAAGGTTTCAAGACATTTTGGAGTTGAAAATACTCTTGTAGTGTTGTAAAAGTACTTTCAACATGGCTGTCTAGATCCACTTTAGAATCCCAAAAGCTATCCTATCTATAAGAAAGCAATATCAACTCTAGAAATAACTAATTTTGCTTTCAAAATTTATAGATCCATTTTTTAATCCCAAAAAAATATCCTATTTGATAGAGATACAAGTTTCTTGAGCAATTTATGGAAAGTGTTTTGGTTTATACTAGATACAAAATTGAATAAATCCATGGCCTTTCATCCAATAATTGATGGATGAAAAAAAGTGGAAAATAGGATGATAGTGCACCTTTTAAAAGTGTAAAATTCAAAGAAGCAACACACTTATGATGATAACCTACCTATCATTCAACATAACTGTAACATATATTTTCACAACTCTACCACACACAACACTTTTAAATTTAGTTTGGGTTTCCAAACTTTGACACCCATTGATGTAGCTTACCCTATTCTACCATCAATAGTAACAACTCATAAAACTCAAAATGAAGTTGAAAAATTTGTTTAATTTATTGAGCACATTCAACACATTCGTTAGTGAGTGAAAACCATAATGCAACATGCTAATGCAGAATATAAGTAGTGACATGACAAACATTAGACACTGCACACCTTCCAAGTTGGTGATTGAGTTTAGTTACACTTGTAGAATGGAATACTGATAGAACCTTACCACAAGCTTCGTCCACTTTAATATGGGCCCTATATCATCACCAAAAATTAGGTGATCCAAAACTCAAAAGCTTTTGTTGAAAGATAATTCAAGAAACAAGAACAACACAATAACAATAATGCTATCTATGAGAAGAGATGTTTGATTCATTAAATTTGTAGACCCAAACATATGCCTATCTCTAAGAAGAGATTTTTGATTTCAATTTTGGGTTATATCTTTATTTATACATGTTTTTAAGGTATGAGGAGGATGTGTAAGGTCACCAATCTTGAGGGAGATTAAGTGGTTTGACTTCCATGATTTACATCAATAAAGAATTCAAGGAATTACTATTTTTAGACTGCACTACTAAAATTTAAATTTAGGTCACTTCCATTGGGTTTTCAAGGGTAATTATAAATAAATAAGATCTCATGCCATATCACTATGTTCTCCTCATTATTAGCTTTCCAATGGTTCAAATGGGGAGTCAAACAGAGCTATGGTGCAAAAGTTATGGCTTACAGAAGTTCTACCACCAATTGAGGTAGAACCATCACCTGAATTATCACCTGGAATGTTTCTTAGATCATACCTCCCTTCTTGAGAGGTAATGGTCCCCATTTTATTAATATTTTTCATAAAGTGTGGTAGTTGTTTTTTTATTTGATTCTGGATGCATACTTGGAATGGACTATGCTTTATGGAGCTGTACTTTGTGGAGATATGTAGGGATTTATTATTCACCATTTATATCTAACCATTAATATATGGATGGAAGTCTATGAACTTGTTTATATTATTATCTATTGACTTTTATTATTATGTTGTTTGTGTAGTCAAGGCTACAACATCAGCCTTTTTGATTTCTTATGGCTTGACCACCATGAGAACAAATTTCTTGGCACTAATCAGGGAGATAGATGTAGAAGGTTGTACCACTAGTACCCTATAGTGCTATGTTCCAAGAGTGAGAGTGATCCTTTGAGTTATTGATTCATAGATGCCATGTCAATCATACATGAATAGATAACCAAAGAGTACATTACAAACATCTAGATTGACCACATCACATAAGACCTCATCTTGGAAAGGTTTTATTGCATATGAGAGAATACATTGGTGGGTGACATGGAGGTTTCCCCTTGGACTCAACCATCCAAAACTTTATAGCTTTGGGTGAGGCTTCATGGACAAATTTAGGCTTTTCACAACATTAGTAGAGATTAAATTCTTTTGACTCCCACTATCAAGAATGAAATGCAAAGGTTTACCTTTCAACCATAACTTAGAATGAAACAACCTTTCCTTGTCATTTGGCCTATCCTCGTGGGTCTATGATGAATCAATGATGGCAACAAAATCAACATCTACAATCTCTTCTTCATCCTCTTCAACTGCAGGCTATGTATGAGGTAGAGTAGTAGATGTTTAGGATTGTGACTCAAAAAGTAGGGAATTGATGGATCAACATTATTATTTGGAGTGAGTTATAGATTTGTGATAATCACACCACTTCCCATTCTTTCCTTCCTTTTTCTTCCAATTTTGGCCTTGTGTTTGACCTTCTTTGTCACTTTTCCATTTTGAAGGCTAAATCTTCATATTCATTCTTCCATGCTTCTGCTCAATCTTCACTGTGAATTTGTACACCTCACTGAGGGTTTCAAAATTGAAGAGTTCCATTTCTCCTAGTATGTACCATTTTATTTTTTCTATGATATTTCAGAACCTTATGTTTCTCGCTTTCTTGGATGCCTAATCTCATAGATAAAAAATGAAAAATATCAGTGTAATATTGAACAGATTATTCCTTACCTTGGCAAAGTTGTTGCCACTCTATATACAGATCATCATATGCTCTAATGGGGTAGTATTATTCCTTTATAGCTTCTATGAAATCATCCCAGGTAGGTTCTACCTCAAGGCTAATATCATCTGTATTGAATCTCATTTTGTACACTTCCCACTAATTTTTGACTGGCAACGATGCTTTCAAAAGAGCAAAAGTGATCTTCTCTTTATCAGTGAATTTATCTACAAAAAAATGAGATGATAATTGATCCAACCAATTTTATACTACATTAGCATTGATTTTGCCTTCAAATGTATGGATATTAAAATTCACCTGAACTTTGAAGGGTGTTGAGGCACTGAAAGGATGTGGGGTTGTAGATGAGGAGCCAAATTTTCTGATTGAAATTTGTTGGATAATTTGGGTGAATTATTTTAGCATCTACACTTGTTTTTATAGGGATTCATTCACCATTTCCTTTAAAGGATTATGTGTCTCAATGTTTTTTGCCATTTAAAGTCATTTGGAGTGAATAGGTGGATAGTCTGTTGGTTTTATTCTCCACCCAAGCTTCCTATAATTTGAACTCATCCTTAGGATCATAAAATCTAAAGACAAACCACTATGATACCATTGATATAAAACTCAAAATATTTGGTTGAAATATAATTCAAGAAACAAGAACAACACAATAACAATAATGTTATCTCTGAAAAGAGATGTTTTATTCATTAAATTTGTACACCCAAACATATGCCTATCTCTAAGAAGAGATGTATGATTTCCATTTTTGGTTACATATTTATTTATACATGTTTTTAAGGTAGGAGGAGGATTTTTAAGGTCACCAATCTCGAGGGAGATTAAGTGGTTCAACTTCCATGATTTACAACAATACAAAATTTGATGAATTATTATTTTGAGACTGCACTACTAAAATTGAAATTGGGGTCACTTTCATTGGGTTTTTAGGGGTAAAAATCCATCAAGAATATCTCATGCCATCTCACTTTTTTATCCTCATTCTTATATTTCCAATGGTTCAAATGGGGAGTCAAACAGAGCTATGGTGCAAAAGTTATGGCTTCCATAAGTTCTGCCACCAATTGAAGTAGAACCATCACCTAAATTATCACCTAGAATGTTGCTCAGATCATTCCTCCCTCCTTGAGAAGCAATGGTCCCCATTGTATCAATATTTATCATCAATTTTGGTAGTTGTGTTTTGATTTGATTCCTGATGTATACTTGGAATGGACTGTGCTTTGTGGAGCTATACTTTGGCAAGCTATGTAGGGCTTGATTGTTCACCATTTCTATCTAACCATTAATATATGGATGGAAGTCTATGAACTTCTTCATATTTTTATCTATTTAATTCTATTATTATCTTATTTTTGTATTCAAGGCTACAAAATTAGCCCTTTTTATTTCATGTGGCTTGACCACCATGAGAACAAATTTCTTGGCACTAATCAAGGAGATAGATGTAAAATGTGGTACCTATGGTACCCTATAGTGCTATGTTCCAAGAGTGAGAGTGATCCTTTGAGTTATTAATTCATAGATGCCATGTCAATCATACATTAATGGCTAACCAAAGAGTACATTTCAAACATCTATATTGACCACATCACATAAGACCTCATCTTGGAAAGGTTTTATTACATATGAGAGAAGACATTGGTGGGTGACACAGAGGTTTCTCCTTGGAATCAACCATCTAATACTTTATGGATTTGAGTGAGGTTTCATAGACAAATTTAGGATTTTCAAAACATTAGTAGAGATTAAATTCTTTTAACTCCCACTATCAAGAATGAAATACAAAGGCTTACCTTTCACCCATAACTTAGAATGAAACAACCTTTCCTTGTCATCTGGCCTATCCTCATGGGTCTATGATGAATCAATGATGGCATCAGGATCAGCATCTACAATCTCTTCTTCATCCTCTTCAACTGGAGGCTATGTATGAGGTAGAGCAATAGATGTTGAGGATTGTGACTCAAAAAGTAGGGCTTGATGGATCGACATTCTTCTTTGGAGTGAGTTCCAGATTTGTGATAATCATAACACTTCCTAGTTTTTCCTTCATTTTTATTCCAATTTTGGCCTTGTGTTTGACCTCCTTTATCACTTTTCCATTTTTAAGGTTGAATCTTCATATTCAATCTTCCATATTTCTACTCAATCTTCAATGTGAACTTGTACACCTCACCGAGGGTTTCCAAATTGAAGAGTTTCATTTCTCCCCAAATGTACCATTGTAGTCTGTCATGATATTTGAGAGCCTTGTGTTTCTTACTTTCTTGGATGCCTAATCTCATAGATAGAGAATGAAAAATATAAATGTAATCTTGAACATATTATTCCTTACCTTGGTAAAGTTATTGCCACATTATGTATAGATCATCATATGCTCCAATGGGGTAGTATTATTCCTTTAAAGCTTCTATGAAATCATCCCAGGTAAGTTCTACCTCAAGGCTAATATCATCCATACTGAATCTCTTTTTGTACACTTTCCACCAATTTTTAATAGGCAATGATGCTTTCAAAAGAGCAAAAGTGATATTCTCTTTATCAATGAATTTATTTACAAAATAATATGATGGTAATTGATCCAAACAATTTTATATTGCATTAGCATTTATTTTTCCTTCAAATGTATGGATATCAAAAAAACCTAAACTTTGAAGGGTGTTGAGGCACTGAAAGGATGTGGGATTGTAGATGAGGAGCCAAAATTTCCCATCAAAATTTGTTAGAGAATTTGGGTGAATTTTTGTAGCATATGCACTTATTGTTTCTAGAGAGCTTCATTCACCATTTCCTTGAAAGGATCAGATGTCTCAATGTTTTCTACCATTTAAAGTCATTTGGAGAAAATAGGTGGATAGTCTGTTGGTTCTATTTTCCACCCAAGCTTCCTATAATCTAACCTCATCCTTAGGATCATAAAATCTAAAGACAAACCACTCTGATACCATTGATCAACAACTCAAAATCTTTGGTTAAAATATAATTCAAGAAATAAGAATAACACAATAACAATAATGCTATCTCTAAGAAGAGATGTTTTATTCATTAAATTTACAGACCTAAACATATGCCTATCTTTAAGAAGAGATGTATGATTTCCATTTTGGGTTACATCTTCATTTATACATGTTTTTAAGGTAGGAGGAGGATGTTTAAGGTCACCAATCTCAAGGGAGATTAAGTGGTTTGACTTCCATGATTTACAACAATAAAGAATTCGAGGAATTACTATTTTTAAAAACTTACTATTTTTAGACTTCACTAGTAAAATTGAAATTTGGGTCACTTACATTGGATTTTTAGGGGTAAAAATCTATCAAGAAGAGCTCATGCCATCTCACTATGTTTTCCTCATTCTTAGCTTTCCAATGGTTCAAACGGGGAGTCAAACAAAGCTATGGTGCAAAAGTTATGGATTCCAGAAGTTCTGCCACCAATTGAGGTAGAACCATCACCTGAATTATCATCTAAAATGTTGCTCAGATCATTACTCCCTCCTTGAGAATCAATGGTCCCCATTGTATCGATATTTGTCATCAAGTGTGGTAGTTGTGTTTTTATTTGATTCCTAATACATACTTGGAATGGACTATGCTTTATGGAGTTGTACTTTGTGGAGCTATGTAGGGATTTATTATTCACCATTTATATCTAACCATTAATCTATGGATGGAAGGCTATGAAATTCTTCATATTGTTATCTATTGACTTATATTGTTATGTTGTTTGTGTAGTCAAGGTTGCAACATCAACCCTTTTGATTTCCTATGGCTTGACCACCATGAGAACAAATTTCTTAGCACTAATTAGGGAGATAAATGTATAAGGTGGTACCTCTGATACCCTATAGTGCTATGTTCCAAGAGTGAGAGTTATCCTTTGAGTTATTTATTCATAGATGCCATGTCAATCATACATGAATGGCTGACTAAAGAGTACATTGCAAACATATAGATTGCCCACATCACATAAGACCTCATCTTGGAAAGGTTTTATTACATATGAGAGAAGACATTGGTGGGTGACACAGAGGTTTATCCTCGGACTCAACCATTAAATATTGTATGGATTTGGGTGAGGCTTCATGGACAAATTTAGTCTTTTCACAACATTAATAGAGATTAAATTCTTTTGGCTCCCACTATCAAGAATTAAATGCAAAGGCTTGCCTTTCACCCGTAACTTAGAATGAGACAACCTTTCCTTATCATCTGGCCTATCCTCATGGGTCTATGATGAATCAATGATGGCATCAAGATCAGCATCTGCAATCTCTTCTTCATACTTTTCAACTATATAGGCTATGTATGAGGTAGAGTAGTAGATGTTGATGATTGTGAATTAAAAAGTAGGGACTTGATGGCTTGACATTATTCTTTGGAGTGAGTTCCAGATTTGTGATAATCACACCACTTCCTAGTTTTTCCTTCCTTTTTCTTCCAATTTTGCCCTTGTGTTTAACCTTCTTTGTCACTTTTCCATTTTGAAGGCTGAATCTTCATATTCATTCTTCTATGGTTTTGCTCAATCTTCACTGTGAATTTTTACACCTCACCGAGGGTTTCCAAATTGAAGAGTTCCATTTCTCCCCATATGTACCATTGTAGTTTTCCACGATATTTGATAACCTTATGTTTCTCACTTTCTTGGATGCCTAATCTCATAGATAGAGAATAAAAAATATCAGTGTAATCTTCAATAGATTGTTCCTTACCTTGGTGAAGTAGTTACCACTCTATATATAGATCATCATATGCTCCAATGGGGTATTATTCTTCCTTTACAGCTTCCATGAAATCATCCTAGGTAGGTTCTACCTCAAGGCTAATATCATCCATACTGAATCTCTTTTTATACAGTTCCCACCAATTTTTGATAGGCAATGATGCTTTCAAAAGAGTAAAAGTGATCTCTTTATCAGTGAATTTATTTATAGAAATATAAGATGATAATTGATCCAACCAATTTTCTACTGCATTAGCATTTATTTTTCCTTCAAATGTAGGGATATCAAAATTCACCTGAACTTTGAAGGGTGTTGAGGCACTGAAAGGATGTGGGGTTGTAGATGAGGAGCCAAAATTTCCCATAAAAATTTGTTGGAGAATTTTGGTGAATTATTTTAGCATCTATACTTGTTGTTTCTAGAGGGCTTCATTCACCATTTCCTTTAAAGGATTAGATGTCTTGGTGTTTTTTGCCGTTTAAAGTCATTTAGAATGAATAGGTGGATAGTCTGTTGGTTCTATTTTCCACCCAAGCTTCCTATAATCTAACCTCATCCTTAGGATCATAAAATATAAATACAAACCATTCTAATACCATTGATCCAAAACTCAAAATATTTGGTTTAAATACAATTCAAGAAACAATAACAACACAATATCAATAATGCTATCTCTGAGAAGAGATGTTTTATTCATTAAATTTGTAGACCCAAACATATGCCTATCTCTGGGAAGAGATGTCTAATTTCCATTTCAGGTTACATCTTATTTTATACATGTTTTTAAGGTAGGATGAGGATGTGGAAGGTAAACAATATTGAGAGATATTAAGTGGTTTTACTTCCATGATTTACAACAATACATAATTTGAGGAATCACTATTTTTAGAAACTTACTATTTTTAGACTGCACTACTAAAATTGAAATTTGGGGCACTTTTATTGGGTTTTTAGGGATAAAAATCCATTTATTTGAGCTTAATTTCATCTCACCATTTTCTCCTCATTATTATCTTTCCAATGGTTTAAATGGGGAGTCAAACGGAGCTATGGTGCAAAAGTTATGGCTCCCAGAAGTTCTACCACCAATTGGGGTAGAACCATCACCTAAATTATCACCTGGAATGTTGCTCGGATCAGTAGGAGATAATTATTTTGAGATTAATATTCTAAATTACCTTGGGTTTCATCTTTTATTCAACATAATTCTTACATCACTACTTTTCACCCCTATTGAATACTTCAGATACTATAAACTCTTCAATAGATAGAGATCAATCTAGATTGCAAAATCCCAATAGAATTAGATCAATTCATTGATGCTTAGGTCAAATAGAGATGTCAACAAAAGATCCATCTCTTCCATATTGTGAAATTAATTTAAGTTCCTTCATATGTAAATTGGTTTACATAATTTTAGGTTACCAATTTATTCCCACATCTTTTGCAACTACATGCAATGGAGACCATTGCTCTTATAAGAAGGTTGACTGATCCTAGAGGATCTGGGTCCTTCGATCTTACAAAATTTCACTAATTTTGTAAATTTAACCCTATGTTAATGTTAATGACATTGGAATTGGATTCCACCTATGTTCCAATTTGTACAATCCAATTCCACTTTTGCATTACTACACAATTCCTACAATGTCAATAACTTAGAACTTAACTCATCAATAATGATTTAATAGTGATTTTATCACACTCTTTAGTTATGAAGAAGTTGTTACTAACTATTATAATTATTCAAACAATGCTTCATCTTCCTCCATTGGATAATAATGTACACTTCTATTCTTTTTAGATAAGAGATATAGACAAGAATGAAGTTAGGAAGTACATAAACACCAGATATCTATTCTCACATATATTGTATAAAATGTATCATGATAAAACTTTGATATTATAGTTATACACTTGGATATCATCTTATCATTTTCTTTCCTTGTTCTTAAACACATTGCACTTTCATATCCTCTACCATACTTCAATTCACTTCCATTCATAACCCACTTAATTCCATTTAAGTGGGTTGCCCACTGGGTCTCCTCTTAGGCCCTAGATCATTTATATAATGAAATTTTATATTTTCATAAATTTACATTGACACAAAAATATTGGTTAGATTACCTTCACTTTTACCAATGACTTATGATACAGATGTTTCACCTTTGCATAAATAGCTCCATCCTTTTCAAGCACCATTTATCATATATATTGTATTTAGAAAATAACTTATATATTTTTTAGTTAATAGCATATAAAATTGTATAAAAAGTATAATAAAATCATTACAAACATCATTTCATATTGCATTTCTAATGTGTATGCTTCAAACAAGGTTTGTGCAAATATTTATGTTCTAGAATCTAGATTAAGTCTTTTGGTAGGTTATAGGCATAGTTTTTAGATAAAAGTGGTCTAGCACAATTAAGAAAACAAATACTAAGATATTTTCCCTTGTGCATTGCATTACATAAGCTAATTCACAAGTGAATATGCACTTGGATTAGAACCATGTCTTCTTTATAATCTTACATGTTTGATTACCACATCACTACTAACGGAATGAACTAAGGAAGATAATTGCAATAACAATTAGCAAGATATAAGGATTAACATATTTGTCCTTGTTGTACACTCATTGTATATAGATATATATGTATGTATATGTAAAGGAAATCTTACAATAGAAAAACTATTCTAAAAATACAAAGATGGTTGGAATTTTAAAAATAGAAATAGTACATATGATGAACAAATAATAAAAGACACACATGTGATCATGGGTGGGTTTTAATAAAATGAAATAATTCATGTGACTATTTCCTATCAACTAATAGAATTTTTAATGAGAAATTAGATTGGATGAAGTATTAGATTAATTTAACATCGCAAATTCTAAGTTGAGCTATGAGATCCAAGTTATTAGGACCCACATCTTAGATAATTATGTAAGGTTCATAATGTATGGGCTTCAACTTGTGATATTATTGGTTGTTAAATATTTGCTCATCCAAGTGAAGCCAAACATGAACACCGACTTGGAAAGAATGAGGTATTGAGTGATGGTCATAGAGTGCCTTTGAATTTAGTCTAATTTTTCTTAAAGGTATCTTGAATTTTACATAAAGGAAGATGTTTTGTCATGTTCCTTCTATTGGTGGGATGTATTGGAGCTGAAAGAGCAACCAAAATCTCATAATTTGCCATTACATGGAAGCATAACATACTTCAAAAGGAAAATGCCTTGTAGAGATAGGAGTAGATTGGTTGTAACTAAATTGGAAGATGTGCAAATATATAATGTCCCTTTTTAGGATAAATTAGAACAATTTAGGTTTTCCATCAAACACTTAGAGAAAAATACAACATCAGAGATCTGATTTTTAAATGAAAAGCCTAGGGAAAATCACATAATTTTGATTTTTCTAATATAGATACGAAAAAATCAAATTTTTATTGTATTAAATTGTAAAAATAAATCACAATAGTAGAAATTATTTGGAAATTTTATGATTACAAATTGATAATAAAACCAATGATTGATTGCAATGGAGGGTTTTCATCCTCAAATACAGAATTTAGAAGTATATGCCCAAATTCAAAATAGATGTAATAATCAAGATGATCCCAAATGACCCCCAAAGCCCTATTTTATAACATTTTCTATCTTTTTTTCCCAAAATGGCCTCTTACATTACTTTAATAAAGTATACTTTTATTTTTACTTTTCCCTTTTCTAATAACAAAGTAATATTCAGTTATCACTTTTTAATAAGATAAAATGTAAGTCACTTAGACAACTTAAAATTTTAACTTTATTATTTTTTAACTTTAAGGGAAAAAGAGGACATGATAGTCTACCCTTCCCAAATATTGTTTGTCCTCAATCAATGCCTAAACCATCATGTAAATACTTGGATCCAAAACTTTTATGCATGGACCATTTTGAACTAAAACAAAAGGATCCCTATATATTTTACTATAAGTTGTGTTCTTCACCCTCTCTCCATTCTTAGAGTGCTTTCAATGATGACAACAAACTTGAAATTAAATAGTATGAAACAACAAATATGAAATATGACTTTCCTTTTCATACCTTGGGTTGTAATTAAATTACTTACCTCCTTTTTCTAATTTAGAAGTAAGAACTTTTGAGATATTTTCCTTGACACAACCATCCTTATAATTCAAAATTTTAGAATTAGTGGCATCAACTAAAAATTTCTCCTTACTTGCATGTTCATCACTATAGTTACTCTAAAAATCAATTTCACATAGTAATGACTCAAAATTTGTAATGATTGGAAGATTGATAGGTGATTTTAAGACTAAAACATCCTTAATATTGTATACTCAACATTCAATGTGTAATGTTTCTCGGGTTGGAACAACTTTAATCTTGGACACTTGGCATTTAACATGTAATGCATGTTCTTCCTTTACATTATTAATACAAACATTTTGATTATCAGAAGCTATACCTATTTTTATTTAAGATCCTTCACTTTGGTGGATTCTTTTATGGGCTACTCACTAACTCCTTTTGTATTAGACTTTTCTTGCTTCCTAATTTCTTCCTTGGGATTCTTTTGAGCTTTTGAATTTCCATATTTCTTCTTCAACATTCTATTTATATTTTCTTTATATAGTTTTAATAATTATTAAAAGGTATTATAAGATGTGTATATACCAAACTTATTATCATATTCATCAAAGTCAAAAAGTTTGACTTCATCTTTGTCACACTGCTCTTCTAACCAAGTCTCTTGAATCGGATCTTTCTTTCATGTTCTTCTAAAAGAATCTAGGGATTTATAGTAGATATAAAAATACCTCAAAAGCTGGTTCTTAAAATCTTGGTTATTTTTTGGTACTTCTTGTATTGATTTTATGTTGATTTCTTCAAGACAATCCCTAGATTTTTTTTGCTCTTTCTATATTCACATCAACACTTCTTGGATAGGATCTATGTCTTCTTCCATTGGTAATAACTTAGGTCACCAATACATGTTCTCTTTCCTAAGTTCCCTTTCACTCCCTTGCATGATGACTCAGCTACAAATTAATTTTTCCCATAAGATGGTTGGAAAACAAACTCTAATACCATTGTAGTAGCCCTTTTCTTAATAAATCAGAATATGGTAATTTTTGCTAAAACCTTGATAATTCCATTAAATACAAAAAACCACATGCAATATAAAATACTAATAAACCTTAGTGTATTATTAATTTCAGTCGATTGCATACATTGAAAAATAATTATGGAAGATACAAATAACATAATAAAATCATAATATTAGTTTTTCCTAATTTTTCCACCAAACCCTAACCTAAAACAACATAAAGACAGAAGTTTTCCTTGAAACCCTAGCATGAAATGTCTCTAATAGGTATGTATGTATCTTGGAGTGATATGGCCTATTGTAATATAATTTTTTGACCAAGAACAAGCCAATATGGCTATTATATGGATCTATACAGATCTATACTTTTTACTTTTTTCTCTACATGATTGTAAATTATGGTCCCAAATAGTATGGCACTATTTTCAGCCCTAATTCATTGGAAAAGAGCCTTAAAAATGATTTATCTATAAATTTGGTTGTACAATCATGATTCCCATGTGGAATCACCCTTTGAGTATGAAGGTTTTCATCTTAAAACCTTTTCCACATGAGGGTTTTTATCCTCTTATGGTGGTGGTTGAACAGATGTTGCTCAATCTCTCTAATGGATTTTGAAAATTAAAAGTGAATAATGGATGTACTTTTCCTGTTTTTCATCCTTCTTATAATTACTTTTATACTTACAACCCTGAAAGTAATTTAAAATTAATTCTAATTTTAATTTCCATAATTTCTCTAAAAGTAATTAATAATTACTTGTATTTTCTATTTTCCACTTGGGATTTTAATTAATACCCTTTTGGCCCCATTCAATTAATAATAACATTTATATGCCCCATTTTTCAAATAAAAAGAAATAATAATTTAATAATATCACTTTAAGTGTTTCCCAACATACTTTTAAGTCACTTGGTCTGATTTGCCTAAAGATATATTGAATTTTGCATAAAGGAGGATGCTTTATCATGCTCCTTCTATTGGTGGGATGTAATTGGAGCCGAAGGAGAAATCAAAATCTCATAATTTTCCATTGGATGGAACCCATAACATACTTTAGAAGGAGAATGCCTTGTAGGGATATGAGTAAACTGGTTGTAACTAAGATGAAGGATATGCAAATAGTTGTTTCACTACTTGTTTTGGTGATGATAGATGTAAAAAGCATGGACTAAGGTGCAATTGGCAACCTCAATTTGGCCATAAATTTATGGATGAAAGGAAGAGGAGCAGTGAAACTAATAATCATGAATCTTAGATAATGTTTTTCAAAAGTGATTCCAGAGGTAAGGGTTATGATTGAAAATAATAGTGAATGGTAGCTAAAATTATTCTAATCATGTTTTAAGAACAAGTTAGCAACTTGTGGAATATCAATTATCTTGGTGTAAGGCATCATAATACTATTTTGTAAAACTGGCATGCCACCACAAATATGTAGTTATGATGATGCTTGGTTGTGTGTAGGCCACAAATGAAATCAATGGAAATCGATTCCCATGGTGATGAAGGTATTGGCAATGTCTAATACAATCAAATTTTTTGATTGGAAGGCTTAGATGGGATGAAAAGTAAACACCTTTGGATGATTTTTTCAACCTTATCTTACATGGAATGCTATTAAAATTAGTCTTGAAAGTTTAGCAAGGTCTTATGCATGCCAAAATGTCCACAATATGAGAATGAATGAGCCTCTTTAAGTAGAATTTGGAAAGAAGTTTCTTGATGGGAATGCAAAGATGAGTAAGGTTATACAATGACCAAACTCTTAAATTGTAATCAAGGAAAGGCACTTGATTGATCACTATATGATGTTGTAAAGCATTAATGATTAGAACTAAATGAGGATCCAAGGAATAGAGATATTTCCATATACAAGATACTAAGTACTCGAGAATAAGGATAATGAAGAAAATACATCACTTTGTTGAGTAGGCCCTTATTTTTCTTGATCATCAAATAAAATTGTTGTATAAATGGTGCTCACTTCAAATGTTAATATTCTTGAATCTTGGATTGAGAATTAAACTATTGAAAGGGATAATGAAATTTGTGTATAATGATCTCATTAACATGAAGATGTTGGTTCCATTGCTATATTTCTTGGAATAAAGCATATAATTCATTATTGTATATACTATAACTAAGTTTGGCATGTGAGAAGGACTTAGAATGATATGCCACTAGATGTCTTCCTTATTTAAGAATTATGCCTATGGCTCATTGAGAAAAAATTGTCTCAAGATCAAATGGTTTTTGTATGTTAGGGAGAGTATTTGTAGGAGCAATGCAAAAAGCATCTTTCAAGAATCTAATCACTCAAAAAACTTGTGAATTTCAAGTAATATTTTCTAATGAGTGAGCTGATGAAGGGGGTAGGAAACATGTGACTATTATGAATAAAATTCCTATAAAATTTCATAGCTCCAAAATAACTCTTCAAATGTGAAATTATAGTTGGAGTGGGCCTCTTATGAAGGCCTTGAATTTATTTGGTGACGAAGATTTTGCCAAAGGATTTCTTCATCGTGGCTTGGATTTAATGTTGACAAAAAAGATATAATACTTCATGTACATGGACTAGATGGTCATCCATAGTTTTTATATAGATCAAGATGCTTTTGAGATGGAGTACCATAAATTTTGTTAAGCTAGTGCTTATAAGCATCATTGATGATGTGTAGCTATAATGTCCCTTTCTGATATTTTTATTAATTCTATGTTTCTTTTGTAATTCTTTTTTAATATTGGAATATCAATGAAATTACTAAAAAATAACATACAATACTAAAGTACTAAACACAAATAAAACCTTTATTATAACATATTGAATTCCCAAAAAACATAGATGATGATCCTACTGAACAACAAAGATAAACTACAGGAAACCCTTACATTTTTTATGTAGCATAAAAACCTAATTTTATTAACAACGTACATCAATAGAAGAGCTTGTTCATGTTATGTTTGATAGGGAACAAGATATGGCTAGAAGTTGGTTATATGATAGCTTGATGATGTTATGGAAGCATCAAAGTAAGCCACCACCACTAAAAAATACATAAATGATCCTAAATGAATTATTGTAGTGGAATAGAAGTATTATATCAGTAGTATGAAAGTAATATAGGTGACTATCATTGATTAGGGGAACCATCACTAGTTGTCTAACCATCATCAGTTAAGGCTAACCGTCACCAATTGCTTATCAATGGAATTGGGTTGGTGTTGCTGATTGATGGGATTTAGAAGGTAAGTTTTGAGAGGTAAGTAAGGGTTAGAATAATTTTGAAATGAAGGTATAGTAAGTGAATATCAGAAAATAAATACTTGTCTTACTAGAAGTTAGTTGGGTGGATGGTTGAGATGGATTGCACATTGTCGAAGTTGGTTGTGATTCTGGTAGAGTAATGGTATTTAGAGAACTCAATGGAGAGATGGTGACAAGATAGCTCCTTAGTATGGCTGATGGATTAGTGAATAACTTCAATATGATTAGCCTACAAAAATATATTTTAGATACACAAAGCTCTTGATAACAATTATAGATCCTGTTTCTCCTACAACTCTTCTCTTTTTTATATGTAAGGCAAGAGGTTGAAGTGGAAGTTCCAACTAGGGCTTGGAAATAACTTATAATTATAAGTCATCCATGTAAAGGGCTCAAAAAAAGATTTAGATGAGATGTTTTTATAAAATAAAATTGGTGGTTTGCATGTGTCTTACATGCTAAAAGTCTAGGCAGTACAACTTGATCATTGTCGATCAAGGTGACCATTGTCAGTCATACTAACCATCATAAGTGTGGTTGAAGGTAAAATGGTGGCTAGGCTAGGTTAGTTAGGTTAAATTAACTATAGGATGGGTTTGGTTAGGGTTTGGAAGGTGGATGCTCCCAAGGGGTCCCTAAGATGGTAAAGAGGATTATGACCTTCAAAATTACTGTGTGGATTTCTAGTGTCTACATTTGCCCTTTTTTGTTATGCAGATTGAATCAAAAAGATATAAAATGAAAAACTAATTCTCATCCAAGATCTCATTACCTTGAGTATGGGAGTAAGTATTCCCCTTAAAACTAGAAATTGATGAGGTAAAGAAGAATTAGGTTAGGGTTGGATAATGGGTAGATGGTGGGTTAAGAGGCAGGTGACAAAAGAATGGTTGGTCATTTTAAATGTAAAGACACACATAAAATGTGACTAAGCATGATATTAAAAAAAAATTAAATACTAAAGTTGCCAATGTTAGTAAAAATAAGGGTCAATGTGAAGAAGACAAGTGATTAGTGTATTGCATGACTAAATTTAGGTGTGGTAGTTGGGTTAGTCTTTGAGGTAGGGTTAGTGTTTCTATGGGTATCCAAGGTAGGAAGTGATCTCAATGAAAAAACCAATAGGTTAAGTGTCATGGGTGTTTGAGGTAGGAATTTCTCTCAAAAAGACATAAATGATCTGGTTGTGCACTAGGTGGTGAAAAAATGAATAGTTAACAAGGCAAAGTTGGCACAAAATACATGAATAGGTTGGGTCAAAAATGACCAACATCAAACTAGATATGGCCAAAGGTAAGGGTTGGTTGGAGGGGGTGGTAGATCTAACTCTATGTGCACTAGAGAAGTGGGCATTGTCTACATAGTTATGTGGACATAATATCCAACAAAAACTTTAGGCAAAATGTAGTTCTTCCCATCTAGGTAGATAAAAGGTTGAACACCTAAGTGGGATGCTTAGAAAGTTTTAAAAGGTAAATGTCACCCTAAAAGATGATGGTTAGGGGTTACCCCATAGGTTGACCAATGAAAGTCACCTTGACTATTGAAAATCAAGGTAAAACCCAAAAAAGTTGGAAGGGTAAAAGTGAAAAGGTGAATTATCTTTCACCATTTTGCTCTGGGTGAATAGTGCATTTTGTTTGTTTGTGTGTTAGTGCTACTGAGGTTGAAGGTTAGGATTGGTTCATTTTTTGAGTAAGGATTGAGGTGATGGAGGGTGGATGAGGATAGGATTGAGTGGTGGGATGAGGGATTTAACCATGTTAATGATCATAGAATGAGGTATGTGTTACTTTGAATTAATAGCTAGGTGAGTTTATGGTTTGAATAACATTTGGTGGTAGGAAATAGAGGGGAGAATCTGGGTTTTTTTAAGCATTTTAATTTTGTTTCCCTAGGTCTAAGGTTTTCTAAAGTATTAAAATTGGTAGAGAAATTGGATAAATATGGGTGTATGAGGTGTTATTAGGTAGAAAAGACTTTAAAAAGGGGAATTAGGTAGATTTTTGTGTTTTATGGGTTATACAGAGGTTATGGAATGGGTTGTATAGAGGTTATGGGTTTGAGTCCTTCCACCATTAGTTGTAGATAGAGATTGATGCCAATTCACCTTGACTGGTGTTGGTAGGCCCAAGGAGAATAATGGGTCCCAAGGGACCAGTAATGGTTCTAGGAACTATTAGCAATAGATGGATTGGGTAAAAAGGGGTGAAATTTAGTTTAAAAGTGTTTGTTAAAAAGATTTTAAGATTTAAAATTTTAGTTGATGAGGATAGATTTTAAGGTTGACAAGGATAGTTATTTAGCGAGTTGATTATAATCTTAGTTGATGAGTGTGTGATAAGTGTTTAGAGTATAGGGAGATGAAATATGTGTGGTTTTGACAAAGAAGGAGATGAGGTGGGGAGGTTGAATAGAGGCATAAGTTTGTGTGGGAAAAATTTATGTAAGGAAAATAAAGGTGTAAGTTAATACTTAACTTTAGGTGGAAAACTAAGTATGAATGTTGCACTTTTAGGCTCATGAATAGATTTAGTTGAGGGACTAGGTTCTCATACTCTTTGTAGAGGTTTTAGATGCCATGATTGTTGATGAGTGGAGGCATATAGAGGCTATTGGATTAGTTGCAATGCAATACTATCAGCACCTACCCAAAAATCCTATGATGATCATCATACTCACTAACAAATGGGATCCTATGACAAACACTTTTTGGCTATTAATTCAAGAGATCACCATCCTTTCAGAGGATGTGCATAGGATCACATGACTATCGATTTGAAGAGATCTAGTCTACCACATAGAGAGTGATGAGATAGAATATTTCATGGAGATGGTATATGGTGTGGATTAGGTTTATATATGGTTTCATGTAGGTGGATTAAATTATGGTCCAATATACCAGAGGGCTCATGAGGATAGATGCTTACTCATGATGATGATGATGATGGCCTTGATGAGTTTTTTGCTACCTGATTCAGTTGGAGGGTGGTTTCCATATTTTTTACTTGGTGTTTTAGTTGAGATGTTATTATGGAGGATTGTATTTAGATGGTCCCTAATTTTATTAGTGCAAATATACCAAGAGCTATGAGGATTCTGAGTACATAGGTGGTATGGGATCAATGTTGGCTTCATACTTCACTATTGGGAATTTGAGCATATTTGGGTGTTGAGATCTTTGGGGCTATTGGTGGAGGGTTATCTACTAACTAAGTACATAGTAGGATTATTATATTAGAGGAAACGTGGTGACATGATAAGGGTAAGTGAGGATCCATAGATATTGAGTGGTTTTAGGATGCATTAGAGGTTTTAATGGTTAGAGATGTTATATGGAGACCATATATTGGGTGGCCTCAATGGACAAGACTCATATATCACACTGTATGGATTCAATTCTAGCGATGGATATATGACCATGAACATGGCAAAGATGAGATCATCCCTTTTGATCATGTGCAAAGATATGTTAGGCTGGTGTAGGGGATCCCACTTGACTTTCCCTAATATAGGAGAGAGGAGGCTAAGTTTATGTTAATCAATCAATAATTATAGGATGTTGTGCTTGATTATGAGCATCTACCAATGAGAGCCCTTATTGATGATGCATGGGTTGTTGATGGATACATAGCCTAATATCAAGGTAGATACACCATAGTGGAATTTGGATGGGGTGATGGGGGTAAAAAGGCCATGGACATAGATCTATTGGGGGCATAGGTATAGGTGGATGGTCAGGAAACAATAACACTCACCATAGCACAAGCCCAGATCACCACACTATAGGGGTAGGTAGCCACACTACAAGGGTAGTTGGTGGCTATGATAGTAGAGTAGGATCAGGCATAGGCATAGATCACCATAAGTCAAGGATAGACAACTATGATATAGGGTCAAGTGGACACCTTTTAGGGTTTGTATTCATGTGATTAAAATTGAGAGGGACCAGGTGTAGGCCACCTTTGTCTTAGTTACATCCAATAAAAACACATTGAGGAAAAGTGGAGCAGCAGTAGTGCTAACTAGTTTCATTCTTCAAGCTCAGTACTTGGATACCATCCAAGATTTGAGGTACTATGAGGCCATAGTACTAGATTAGTTATCTACATAGCCAAGATGGGGAGAATATAGGTTTAGCTTAGCAATTGGTCCAACTCTTATGTCTCTAGGATAGTGGGCTTCAATAGTGGGTCCCCAAGTAGGTATCTTTAGAGGACCACCACTAGATCAAGGTATAGGTACATGTATAAGTACATGTGGGGTTAGTAGTAGTGGTGTGGGTGGTAGTGGTCCCAGTGATCTAAGGTATTGATGTATCCATTTTGATAGATATTGATATATAGTGTTTTGATTCTAGTCTGTGTGCCGATGCAATGAGATGTATTTGTTTTGAGAGAGAGGTTATACATTGTTACATGTATTATTTATGATGACATAATTTATATGGTGTATGGTGCTTATATGATGTTATAGATGATGTATGTTTATGGTTTACATGTTTATTGTGGAGATTTATGTTTATGTTTATGTTTATGTTTATGGTTGATGTTCTATGGTTTCTTGCATATGCATTATAAGATATTGACTCAATAGCTTAGGCATGTGATGTTTGAAATATAGTTATGATGCTTTTATTTTGTTCATGGATATGATAGGATGTGTTATATATGGTTATATGGTATATGATGATGTAGTTTGCATGAGATATATTATGGTAATGTTATGGATAGATTGGTAGACGACATACGATATTGTTCATGATGTTTTGATTATTGATTTTTTTTATGCTTGTGAGACTGAATTAGGATATAATATATGTTGACATGATGTTTTTATGGTAGATGGATAGGATTATGTTTATGGCATGATGTGATATGATGCACTTTCATGGTGTTTTGTTCATAGATAGGTAGGTGATGTGGTCCATGGACATAGCTCATAATGTTATGCTTTTGATTTTATATTTGTTGTTTATGATCATAGAGATAAAATATGGATATGGTTAAAGATGTGATGAGAATACATAAAGTAATTATTTAATAAACAAAGTGTTGATGATGGTGAGAGGAATCATGAGAGGTACATCTATATTAACCAATAAAAGATAAGAAAAGAAACATGATTCCTCTTCATTGGTAAAGACAAAAATGAAACCTGAATTTGGATCAACTTAGTGAAAATAGGCCTTTTAAATGCTTCACATTAGCATGATTTGGTTGGTAAATGGGTATCTTGATCACATTGATTCAAGTAAGCTCATAATCCCATGCATATGATATATGGAAGGAGGGTGGGTATAACTGGAACCTTTTTTGAGACTATCATGCCTCTTCTATAGGCTTCCAAGAGGATAATATAAGAAAGTATATGCTCATATATAAAGTGTAGACTGATCGATGTAGGAAGTTTTCTTAGGAGAGTTGATTGTGGATTTTTGAGATTATTGTTTTTAGGAGAGCTGGTTATGGTGCTTCTTATTGAGTTTGCTTTTTCTTATGGGTTGTTTTATAGTTTGTTCTTGTTTGGGGTTGGGGAATTTGATCGATGCAGGAAGCTTCCAAGAAATTGATAGCTTTTGAAAAGTGCTTTACTTAGCCATCATTTAAGGGAGTGGTCTAAGTTTATGTGCCTAGTTTAAATTCTTGTGATAGATGTCCTTAAAGGGAGAAGTCCATCTTACATTTTGAAATTTTAGATGAATTTTTAATGTTTATCCTTTAAGGGATCAGTCTGTGAATGCTAAAAATGACCCATGATTTGGTTTTTACTTTGATATTGATTTTTATTTTGATTGATTTTACTTGACATAGAATTGCTTATACATGCTCAAGGGGTTACCTTTATGAAGGTAAAGCTAGAAGTACAAGAAGGTTCAATAGGTGAAAAGATTTTTAGGTGACAATGACCATGGGAATTGATCTTAAGGAGATGGGAAGTACCATGAGAATCATGCCATAGGTAGAGCCATGGTATCCATAGTTCAATATTAGGCTATGACTGTGATAGATAATCACATGATTTAGCTATAGTCAGTTTCCCCTAAAAAGAGGGAAATGAATGTGGTTTTAGGGGATGAGCTTAAGTTAGACCAATGGTGATTGTGATCCTTCTTTAATAATAGAAAGGATGTATATGTGAATCATTGAGAGGAGGCTCAGGTTCTAGTTTACCTTTAAGAGAGAACAAATGATAAACTCCTAATCCATACTTATGGATTATGATGTAGGGTCCAATCCAATTGAAAGCAATTTTTCCCCTTTTTATTTTCTCCATATTAGTTACATATTGATTTTCTTTGAGGATGAGATCTCTAATATTGAATTATCACAATTTTAGGTGTTTCTTATAAGAACACTTGATTCATTCTTGATAGACATAGAGATTAGAAAGAACAACCAAATGATGATCATCAAGTAGCTCAATTTGGGCTAAACATTCTTGATGGTAATCATCTTTTGAAATAAGGTCATATAAATATATGTGAAGAGAAGCTATTTGGACCTCAAGAGGCAACATAGCTTTAGCTCCAAACATGAGTGAAAAATGTGTAACACCTATAGGGGTTTGGATGCTAGTATGATATGCCCATAAGGTGAAATGGATGTGCAAGTACCAATCTATACTTGAGGCATTGACCATTTTGGTAAGCATGTTGTTAAGGGCTTTGTTAGAGGCCTCTACTTGTTTGTTTGCTTGTGGATGATAGGGTGATGAAAAACTAAGTTTTATACTAAATACATCATAAAGGCCTTGAACTTGTCTATTTTTGAAGGATTTTCCATTATTGGTGATGATCTTATGGGGAACATCAAAGAGGTAGATGATATGATTGATGATAAATTTAATAATGTTTTCATCTTTTATCAAGACAAGAGGAATAGCCTCAACCCATTTGGTGAAATATTCGATCGTAGTGATGATAGAGTGATGTCACTATGAAGATTAAGGGTTAATTACACCAATAAGGTCCAAACCCCATTATGAAAGAGGATAGAAGTGGGTAAAACTTGAAGGTTATGGTTGGGTGTATGATAAAAATTAGCATGTTGTTGACACTTGACACAATTTTTCACATAATCGCAATAGTCTTGGTTAAGGGTAGGCCAGTAATAGCCTAAGCAAAGGATGTGTTTAGCCATAGTGAGTCCACTAAAGTGACCCCCATAGATACCATCATGTATTTCCTTGATAGCATGAGAGGATTATAGACCATAGAGGTAACAAAATAGGAAGCCATCAAAACTAAATTTATAGAGGATGCCTCTCATAATGGTAAAATGGGAGGTGCTCTAAATAAATGATCAATGAGAATTCCTAGAGAGGCCATATGGAACTATGTCAAAGTTCAAGTATTTGAAGGTGTATTGATACCAAAGAGAAAGCTAGAACTTCTCCACATTAAAGATGGTTCGAGTGTCTAACTTGACATTGGAAGGTTCGATGAGGTGATGGATAATGAGTGATAGCTTAGAGTCTAATAGTGATGATGGGATCTAGGAAGTAAGAGAAGCCATGGTGTCAACAAACTTGTTGGTAGATAATGGGGTGGTTTGAATATGGTAGTATTCAAATGATATCAAGATTTTCATGAATAACTATCTATATAGTTTTAAAATCTCATTCTTACACTAGTAGATGCCATTGACTTGATTAACCACAAGTTGGGAGTCGCCAAACATATTTATTATTCTGACTCCCAAGGCTAATGTTATTTGGAGACCTATTACTAGGGATCCATATTTGGTGACATTGTTGGTACATTCAAAGTCGAGTTTAAAATATAAAGGAAGTGGTTCACCATTAAGGGGGATAAGGATGACACTGGCTCCCCCACCATGTTTAAATTTGGAAACATCAAAGAACATGGTTACATGATTAGTGAAATTTTCTTGGGATATGCTTATGGTGGACTCATTTGGCAATTCAAGAGGATGAGGTTAGTTGCTTGGTAGGGGTGCATCAACCAACTAGTCAATAATGACTTGTCCCTTAATGGACTTATGCTAGAGGAATTAAATGTCAAACTTAGCTAAAAGCATGAGCCACTTGGCCATACATTAGTTTTGGTATGGCTTAGAGTGCATGTATTTGAGTGGGTTAGTATTGGTTATGACAAAAGTTTTTTGGTTAAGAAGGTAGTGGTGAAGTTTGGTGGCCATGAAGATGAAGGCCAAGCACAGTATCTTAGTGTGAGTATACTAAATTTTTTAGTCTACAAGGGTGTGGCTTATGTAATAGATAGGTTAATTTTTTTATTGTTAATCCTGATGGGAAAGCATTGCCCCTAAGGAATGGTTGATGGTAGAGATATAAAGGTAAAAAGGTTGGTCATCCTTATGGGGTATGAGGATAGGTGGAGATAGAAGGTACTCTTTCAATGCATCAAAGGCCTTTTGACAATAGACATTCCACTTGAAAGATATGTCCTTTTTCAAGAGGTGATGTAAGGGTTGACATCAATATGAGAACTGAGAAAAGAAGTGGCAAATATATTGGAGCTTCCCTCACAAAGTACAAAGTTGATTATGATTGGTCAGAGGTAGCATCTCAAGGATGGCTTTGATCTTGGTTGGATCAACTTTGATTCCTCAAAGGGAAATGATGAATCCAAGGAGTTTTCCTGACAAGACCCCAAAAATACATTTCTTGGGATTGACACATACATGTTAATGGATAAATCTCTCAAAGATAATCTTGAGAATAGCTACGTGGTCCCTGTAAAGTTTGGATTTTCCAAAGAGGTAATCCACGTAGTCCTTAATGATTATGTGGATAAGATCATAGAAGATGTAGGTCATAGCACATTGGTAGATTTCACCAGCATTCTTAAGACTAAAGGGCATGACCCTATAATAAAAAGTCCCCCATGGGGTGATAAAGGTAGTTTTGTGTTGATCTACAGGGGTAATCAAAATTTTATGATAACCCTATAACAAAAAATCCTCCATGGGGTGATAAAGGAATTATTGTGTTGATCTTCAAGGGCAATCAAAATTTTATTATAACCTAAGAATATATCCATGAGAGACAACATATCATGGCCTACTATAAGATCAACAAGTTGGTCAATTCTAGGTAGAGAAAAGTCATCCTTTGGGCAGGTGAGGTTAAGGTAATGAAATTCCATGTAGATGTGTAGTCCCCATGTGGATTTAATGATAGGCATGATGTTTAAAACCCATTGCGGATAATTTATGGGTTGAATGAAGTTCATAGAGAGGAGGGATTAAATATCTTCTTTGACAAGAAGGGTTCTATGAGGATGCATTCATTGAAGTTTTTATCTGATAGGCTTGGCATCATGATTGGTTAAAATGTTGTGGGTGGCAATGGCTAGTTCAATACTAGGCATATCAGCATATGACCAAGTTAATGCAATGTTGTGGTCTTGGAGGAAGGTAGATAAGTCTTAAAGTTCCTTAGGGGTGAGAGATTGGCCAAGTATTATAATATGAGGGTTTTTTAAAGTGCCTATGTTGATATCTATAGTGGATTCATTTAACATGGTTGATGTTTTAGGAGGTGAGGATTTTCGGATGGAGGAATCAAGTGCACTAAGGTAGGTAAGAATAAAATCATCATCCTATCACTGGACAATGTTAATGGTACGAGAGTCTTCTCCTACTAGTTTAGGAAGGGTCAGAGAGATGGATACTAGTGCCCTTTCCTTTTGATAAGTCATGGGGCTAAGGGTAATCATGTTTATGGAAAATAAATTAGGTGGGATAATGTCCTCATCCTCACACTTAGGTGGAGGGCAAACTAGTGAGGAAGGGGTCCCTTGCTCGATAATAGTAGCAGTAAGTTGTGTGGCTTTCTTCTTATTGGGTAAGATGAAGTCAATGCCATGCTTCTCATGAGGATTTTAGGTCTCAATAGAGATCAATGTGTGTGGGACATGCTCATATCATCTTAACCCAAACCCTTTCCAAGCACACCTATGGAGGTATATTTTAGCAAAGTCTAGGTTGTCCAAGTAAGAGAATGTAGAGGTGAATGGTTGTGGTGAAGAGGAGGTCATAGCAACATTGAGTGGTTTGTCAATTCCCCCATAGATAAAATGGGTTTGACATATTCAAGGCCCCAAGGGAGTAATGGCTCCAATGTTGGTTCATAACCTAGTTGGTGGTTGATTTTCTCATACTCTTGGGGAGTAAGGAAAGCATTGAGGGTAAGGAGTCAGTATTCTTTGAGGGTAAGGTGGTAGAAGGTAGATTTTAAGGGATCAGTGGTGGGTATTTGGTCTATAGGAATAGATGAATTGGTAGATGTCATTATGGAAGGAGAAGTAATGGCTTCATTTTCTATGGTAGAGGGCTTAGTAATGGATGCCTGGGGTAAAATTATCAGAGGTAGGAGGATGTCATTAGTTCAGTAGGTCATGTTTCATGCTATGAAAGGGCTTAGGTCAGCTTGTATGGTAATAACCTATCCTTTATTCTTGAATTTAACACAATGGTGAAGGTTAGAAATTATGCAACCCATAACATAGATCTCAGGTCTCCCTAGTAGAACATTTTACTAGAATTCACCTTTGACCACATAGAAGAGTTTAGGGGGCATTCATGGTCTGATATGAATGTGAAGGATGGTTCCCAAGGTAGTGGTCATGGTGTTATTAAAGGATCTAAGGATGGATAAATTTTGGGGCATAACATTGTCTGGTAATTTGAGTTGGTCATAGGCATGGGAAGAGATGATGTTGATGCTAGCCCCACCATCGATCATAACCCATTTGATGTCGATTTGGTTGATGTGGGTAGTAATAAAAATAGGAGGATCTAGATCCTTATGGTGGATAGAGGGTATCTCTGAGTCCTTAAAAGTAACAAGTGAGAGTTGGAGAGCACTTATAAAGGCCTCTATAGGTGGAGAGTCACCTGGTCTAACCTCAATAGATTGCATAGCCTCTATCATGGCCTAATGATGGTGAGGTAAGGTGGAAATGAGCTTGTAGAGGCTCATCTTAGCTAGATTTTGGTGAATTTGATTAATAATGACCTCCTAATGGATTCATAGGGGTTAGTCTTAGAGATTCCTAAGATGGTAACTTTGGGCTTAGCTAAAGATGTAGAGGTTTGGATCAGGTTTTTTTCAAGGTGAGTTGGGGATATGTATATGGAATGGACACTTTGGCTTTCCCTTTATCCTTTTTTTTAATCATGTGACCACATTAATGGTATGGATAGAGGGGAAAGGTGTGATAGGAGGTTAGGTAGATTCTCTATCACTTTGAGGTGAGAGTGGAGTAAGGATGCACTAACAAATGGTTAATGGATAATGGCCTAGAGAGCTATACAATTCTTTGTGTCATGCCTATGTGTCTTATGATAGGAATAAATTTAATGGTCATTATATCAAGTTAGTTTTGAACCAAGAGGATCAAAGGGCCTGATAAGGGGTAAAGTGAGGTAAGAGGCTTGCAGTAACCTTTGGAAAATGGTTGTATAGGATTCATATAGAGGTGGGGAAGGTCTAGAGGTTATGGTGTTGGTTGGGAAGATGGGCATGTTGGTAGCAATGGGTTTGGTGAGAGATTGTATAGGTAAGGTGGTGTTTTTGGTCTATGGTTTTGGTTTGGGTATGTTAGTTATTGGGGCATTTGAGGTTGATAGTATGACTATTGGTAATCTAGGAAGGACTAGCACATCAAAAAATAGGTGGGATAGTGTAACCAATGGTGGTGGGAGACATATCTTAAATGGAGCTTACTTTATAAGTAAAGTTAATAGATGGGGCCCCAAGATAGAAGGTAAGGTAGAGGGGGGTAGAATCCTAGCCATGTGGATATTCAATGGTTTCACCCCCTTGGTTGGTTTGGGTTTGGTTTTGGGTATAGGCTTGGACAAGGTTAATTACACTTTCAAAAATATGAGTGAACCAAGATTTGTGTAGGGAGGGCACTAAGATTTTTGGAAGGTTTGGTTGGTGGTATGATCATTAGAGAGGTGGTTGTTTTGGTTGAGTGAGAAGGTGAGGGGTTGGTAGAGGTTCTGATTAGTTTAAGAGGTGGTGTAAAAATGATGGATTAGTTGGTTATGGGCATGTTAGAAGGTTTGGGTTTATTGATGTAAGGAATCCCTAACTATTACTAGAAAGTAGATCGATCCATGTCTAGATTTGTGACCATACCTAAATTTTGAATGAGTTTGGAAAAATGTTTGTATACTGGTCTGGTCTCCCAAGTAGTGGGCATCAAGAATACACCTATGAGTTGAAGAAGAGGATTGGTAGCCTAGTTTGTTTCATCAAGAAAGGGATGTAAGTACAGATTAGGTGGCTGCTTTGTGAGGGGTGTTTGTGAAAACATTGCTCCCTCAGACACGATACCCATAGTTGTGGTTTATCTTAGGCTTAGGGGAGATGGTGGATTAAGAATGGTTGTTTGTTTGGATAGGTTAATCAAAGGGGTTTTTGATGATTCCAAATCCTCTATGAGTGAAGCTAAGGAAAAATTAACCTCCTTAGTTTGGGCCTCTGAAAAAAGGGAAATTTACTCCACCACCTTAGTGGGTGAAGCAAGGGAGAATTAGGTAGGTTGGATGGTAGGTCCCCATTGATAAGCATATTAAGGACCATATTAACCATGTGGGAATCATGAGAACATTCAACTTATGTGTCCTCATTTTTAATATGGGCATGGTTGGTAAAAGGCTTCCTAAAGATGTCAAGATCTTGATTTTAAGGGGCAATGGGATTATCCAACATGAGTTCTCCCTTGTCGATAAGGATTTGAAAAATATTATTAAAAGTATTTCATGAACTAATTTCATGTCCAATTACATGATGAAAATCATAAAGGTCATTCTCATTTTACCAAGCAGGTGTTGGACAAGAAGAATCAAATTGCTGAGGAGGTTTGATGGGGGGAAGTTGTATGAGGTTAAATTTTAGTAGCTTCTCTAGAAGCAAGGCATAATATTCTCCAAGTGGAGTGAACTATTTTTTATTTATTTGGTTTGGTCTCCTTGTGATTTAGTTAAAGGTAATGGGATAATTTTTTTGATTGACATTGGGTGGAGGGGAAATTTTAAGGACAACTACATTCACAGTTCCCTTACTCGTGGTTGTGGCATTGGCTTGGTTTCCTGGTTTAGAAGAAGAGGTTTCATTGGTATTGAAGGTAGATTTATTATTTTGTAAATTCAATTTTCCCTCATTTATGGCTTAGTTTTCTAGCTTATGCACTATGGTAAAATCTTCATCAAATTTTTTGAAGCTTTGGACACGCAGTGTAGAAGATCTATGTTTGGCGTAGGCTCAAAAAAAAATCTCTATAAGTTTAGGCTGAGGCAAGGAAAATGAAAGTTGATTAATCAATATTCTCTAATGGATGATGAAATTATAAATAGACTCATCAATGAATTGTTTGAGAGAATAGATATTAGTGATAGAGACCATCTTGGAAATGTTAATGGAAAATTGATCTAAGAAGACCTGAGCTAGTTAGGTGAAAGAAAAGATTGAATGTCTAGTAAGGGCACTATATCAGTCAAGTTTCAAGTTGGATAAATACATAAGGAAGGTTCAGAGGAGAAAGGCATCATTATAATAAATCATGTAACATGCATGCCTAAAATCCCTAAGGTTTTGTTGGGGGTCCTCCTTGCTCTAAAATTGGTAAATTTTGAAATTTCCCATTGAGGAGGGTAAGGTTTGATAGGGACAGAGGGATGAATAGGTTCATTACAAATCTACTCATAGGATAGAATGTTATGAGCCCCTAAAATAGATGACTCAAGGTTTGTCATCTTGTCCATGAGCATCTTCATTATGTTGGTTGGAGGTGGTGGACCAAAAGGGTTGTAAGGTGAATACTATGGTTGAGATTGGGTAACATATTGGTAATTGTTTGGTGGTTAAGAGGTTATCACATTTTGGAATGTGGATTCTAAAGGTTGGATAGGTGGTATATAAGGATAGGTGGATGATAGTGGTAGAGTAGTGGGTACATACCCTTATGGTTTAGAAATGTATCCTAGATTGGGTGAAATAGGTAGCTACTGAGGAGTCCCTATAGATTGGGCATGAATAGTAGTTTGGCTGATAATGAAAGTAGAGGTAGTGACCTTTGTGCTAATAGGTGGTGAAGTAGAAGGGATAGATACCCCTAATCTTGGTAAAAGTGTATTGACTAGTGGGTTGGGGTTGACAAAGGGAAGGTTGGTAGTGTTAGTGGTAGGTGCTCTAATAATTAGTGGAGTGTGATGGGTTAATGGTAGGGTTATTCCTAAGGTGGAGGAGTCATTAGTAGGGGTGGAAGGTATAAGGGTAGAAGTTGGTTGGATGGGTTGGTTTTTAGCTATGGCATCAAAGGGGTTAGTAGATGAAGATGCTTGGGTAGTTAAAGGTTGGTTGGTGACCATGGAATAGGGATACCCTTCATAAGGCAGGATGGCATGCCATAAGGAAGAACCTAAGGTAGAGTTGGAATTAGGACAAGGTGAGGGGAGGTGTTAAGGTAGTGTTAGAGGGAAACTAGATTGTTGTCTAACAAAGTGTTAAATTCCATGTCTCCTTGGGAAAATACCCAAGTAAAATTAGGGATTCCCAATGGATGAGGTGAGTCTTCTACCTTAGAGATGTACTCCATAGATGAAGAAGTAGAAGAGGTTAATTTGAGTGATGGGTTCTACTCTGCTAGGTCTCTTCACTACTAGCAAGTGAGAACCATACATGAAATGGGAGAGATAAAAAGAATAAAATCACCACTCAAACAAGAATAAGATAAGAAAATGATCAAGGAAATCAAGAAACACACTATAAAGTATGTTAATCCTAGAGGTTAATTTTAATCTCACTTTTGACTTATGCCTTAATTTAGGAAAATGTGTGATAGAAGTTGGCTCATGGATCAAGTACTATAGAAGTAGTCTATGGTTGGTCTTAGGTTTTTTAGTTGCTCAAAATAATTTGTATTAGAATAAATATGTGGCTTGGTATTGGGGCCTACCCCCTCACTTCATAGTCCCATAGTGGTAAGAGTGTTAGGTGCTTAGCCAATATATATTGATATCTAGAGTTTATACTCAACCAGAGAGCTAAGTTAGTTCTCCCCTTGGTAAAGACCTCCAATTAGGATTACCAAGAAAGGGTAAGGTGACTGATAGGTGATGAAATTCTAGTTGGGCCTTGTCTCAATTTTTTTTATGTTTGATTGATGAAATTGGTTTGGACAAAAGTGGTGCTATGATAATATTATCGTGTTTTAATTCAAAGTGAACTAATGTTAAAAGCAAGCAATGGATGTAGTTGATTTTAAGCCAAAAAGAAATTTTAGTTTCAATTATGAGCACAGATAGAGAGAAGAGTATACAAATTAAAAAAAAAACATGAGTAACGACTCTAGGTCCCATTGGGTGTGCTAGAATGTTTCACTCAATTTTTTATATTATCTAAAAGAAGGTAGTAAAAATGAAAATATGGGTTGTGGTAGGAATACATGGTTATGGTTGTGCACATGTTATATTAGAAGATTGTGAATATATCCTCTTTATCTTGGGAGGAATGACATACATATAAGATAACATTACGAATATTTGTTTTTTAGACAAGTAGCTAGGTGGATTGCCTAGCAGTAACTAGATATCAAAAGTGGGAACTTCCTTAGGGGCTGTTAATCCATCATTCTAAAACAATTAAGTTTATAAAATAGAGTAGAAAGTAATTTCATAAATTAAAGAAGATTACTAAAAATTATTATACAAGTGATTGTTAAATAAAGGTATGATAGAATGTTAAATATAGAAAATGCAATTCAATACCTATGTTAAATGGTTGGGGTCTATTCTAAAAAATCAGGTAGGGGTCTATGAATAGGTAAGGACATAGAAAACTAGATTTGGTTATGTTTAGGTAGGTGAAAGGAACTTGCTATAAAATTTATTGACAGTGAACCATTGATGTTTAAGGTGACCATTACCAGTTAGGGGAACCATTTTTGGTTGTCTAACCATCACCGATTAAGGCTAACTATTATTAGTTACCTATTAGTGGAACTGGGTTAGTGTTTTTGATTGATGGGATTCAAAATTTATGTTATAAGAGGTGAGTAAGGGCTAGATTGATTTCAAAATAAAAGTATAATAAGTGAATATTAGAAAAAAATACTTATCTTACCAGAAGTTAATTGGGTGGATGGTTGAGATAGATTTTTCATTGTAGAAGTTGGCCATGATTTTAGTAGAGCAATGGTATTTAGAGAACTCATTGGAGAGATGGTGGAAGTATGGTTCCCTAGTATGGCTACTATATTGTTGAATCATTTAAAGATGATTGACTTGAAAAAAGAGATTATGTATAAACAAATCTCTTCATAACAATTATAGATCTTGTTTCTCCTACAACTCTTCTCTTTTTATAGGCAACACAAGAGGTTGAAGTGGAGGTTCTAACTGGGTCTTGGAGATAACTTCTAATTATAAGTCATCCATGAAAATGGCTCACAAAAATATTTATATGAGTTATTTTTATAAAATCAAAGTGGTGGTTTGCATGTGGCTTGCATGCTAAAAGTCTAGGTGGTGTAACTTGACCATCAACGATCAGGGTGACTGTCACTAGTCATCTTGACCATCATCGATAATGGTTAAAGGTAAAATAGTGGCTAGACTAGGTTAGTTAAGTCAAACTAACTACGGGTTAGGTTTGATTAGGGGTTAGAAGGTGGATGCTCCTAAGGGGGTCTTAAGATGGTAAATAGGATTATGACCTTCAAAATCACCATGTGTAGATTTTTGGTGTCTATAATCATGTTAAGAGTTTGATAATATATGACTAACCACTACTCATCATGATCTTTCATAGGCAATGGAAAGAGAAGGAGATCTATAAGGGGAATTCTTGGGTTGAATCTTGCCTTATTATAATAATTACTTGATTTGGCACTCTATTTCAACACTCTCAATGGATGTAGTTTGATATGGTGGTGGATTGGGAAATTATGATCTTGGAAAGAGATTAATTGAGCAGTAGATGTACCTAAAAGGATAAATGTGTTTAAGATCCTCCAAAACATCAAATTATGCATTGATGAGGGATTTGATGGTGGGAGATTGTGAGTATTATGCACTAAAGATTCCCTATTAATACAAAGTTTTAAAAAAATTATATTGACCCACTTCACTACATGCCTACATAAAATTAACGCACTAATAAAGATGTAAACTTATATAATTTATTGTTCTTTTGTAGCTGATAGGTCTTGTGAAAGTTTTTAAAGTAAACCATGTGGTCATATTGATATGGAGTTCTAAGTATCAAATTTTAGTATACCAATCTAATTACATCACAATCAACCATGTCTTATAATGTCTCAACAAAACCCTTGTGAGTGACAAGTGTTTATTTCCCCTCTTTGACCCATCCCAACTAGTACGATGTGTCATAGTTGGCAAATGAAGATCACCCACCAAATTTTGTGAAATTAGGTTATTATGGTTGCCATTATCATCTACTCCACCAATTTATCCTTTGTTTGGTAGTTATGACTAAAGAAAGCTTCCCAATTATTGGTAAAATAGTCATTGATCATGAGAATTTACTTAGGATTAGAAGTGTTGGGTTTGGATACCTAAAATTCTAAATCTTTAGGGTCTATTTTTTGGTTAAATAGAAGGGTCTTGGTATTTTTTGATTACATGACATATTTTTATTCTGTATAATGTCCAATGTGCTTATGATCAACACAATACCCATTACTAGAACACTTAGTGGAGCCACTCTAGGAAGAATTTCCGTTCTTGGATGAGTTGGCAGGGTTGATAGAAGTATTATTCTCCTAAAATTAGATTGAAATTAAGTTTTTAACAATGCTATAAGTAACTAATGGTGAAGATCTTTATATCCTATGGAACATGAGAAAGTAACCTCAAAACTAATTTGATGTGAAGGACCTCATCAAGGTCAAGTTTTTCAAAATGATAGAGATTTGATTGGACTCATTGATCTATCATTGGATAGATTTCCCTAATTTTTTGTGAAGATGGAGATAAATATCCAATAGCTCCTCTCCATATCTAAGAGTGTAAAATTGTGCCAAGGAAATTGTTTTGAACTCTCTCCAAGTCTCAATTTCAAATTTATTTATAGCATCCAAAATTTGGACATGAGATTTCCATGAAGTGAGGGCTTGGTTACTCATATGGACTTTAGTGATCATGGCTTTTCATGACTCAAAGATTTTAGATCATGTCATGTCATGTGCCTCAATATTACAAATCCAAGTGTCCATTTTTTCCCATCAATTATGTCATCAAACCTAGGGAATGGATATTTTGGCATCCAACTTGAACTTAGCTTTAGAAATTGGAAGAGCTAGAGGTTAATTGGTGTTGATTGAAATATCCAAAAATAGGATAAAATACTAAAATCTAAATTTTTTGCCAAACCCTAGCCAAAATAATTTTTTTTTTTAATTTTTACTACAAACCCTAGTTATTCAAAACCCTCACAAAACTATAATAAATATTACTAAACTATATAAATAATTTAGAAAATATTCCAAGAAATTTAGGACATTAAATAATTCAACCAATTCATCTCTATTGGTGCCACATTTAGGAAAATTATAGTGAATTAAATACTAGTTCTTTATGATTTTTTCCAACCTAAAAATGGTAGAAATTATCCTTTAAAATAAGGATAAATATATAATTAATTATAATAAAATCCATAATATTATTTAGGCTTAAAATAGCCTAATAAACCCTCAATCGAGCCTCCCAATCAAGTCATCTAGCTGTAATTAAATAATTAGTTGCTCATGTCAACACACCAAACCCTATAAGAGGGTTTCCAAGCTTCCAAATGTATCACAACCCTAGAAAAAGGGTATTCAACACATAGACCTATTTGATACCCTAGAAATGGCCTCAAACCCTTACCAAATGACCTCAAACCAAGTTGCAACACTTTTTGATCTAGTTTCCAACTTTGCAAACAAAATACCACACCCTAGGAAGGGTCTAAACTATAAATTCTACCTTTGATGATCAATTATATCACTTACTAGTGCTTCCCTAGATGAGAAATAGGGTTTTTGTCCCTAAACCTTCCTTGGAATTGAAGGTTTATATCATCAAGTCTTTGGTCATGCATTTTTGTACTTAGTCTCAATAATTCAAATATCATAATATTCATAACCTTTTCAAATGAATCATAATCATCCTTATATATCTTACTCTTCAAGTTGGGCACTCCATTTGGAGGGAAAGTGCAAAATGTTATAAGGTTAAATTTATTTTAAAATCACTTAAGGGATATGTGAACCCTATTAACTTAAAAATCTCCCTCCTCAACTTAAAATTAGAACAACTTAACCAAAAATGACCTTTTTATAATTTGAGGAGGAGTTAGTGCTTTTTTTAAGTCCCCTTTCCCTTAGCCTAAGGGAAATACCCTAGAATATGGTTAAGGGTATTTTTTTCACTCTCATGTCCATTTTTTACCCATTGATTCTGCCATCAAACCTAGGGCATGGATATTTTGGCATCCAACTCGAACTTAGGTTTGACAATTGGAAGAACTAGAGGTTAATTTGTGTTGTCCCATGATTTTCCAGAACATGCTTATCATTTATTTCATAAGCTTGAGTTGAAACTTGTTTTATTATTGCCTCTTTTCATGTAGCTCTCATGTGAGTAGATGAATCGAATCAAGATTTGGTTCATACTTGAGGCACTTTTTAGATTGCCAAGAAGATCCATGACCCTTTTTTAATGAAATGAGAGGATAGAAATACTAAAAATTGATTGAAATTTATATTGAACAACAAAAGGAAACACAATTAGAGGAATAAAATCTACCTCCTTGATTTTAATTTTTTTGTTTAGAAAATTTAATACTCTAGCAAAAACTATGAGACTATAAAAAAATGATCTTTAAAGCAACATAATTTTAACTTTATACAAAAGAGAAAGGTGATATCTACATCAAAAGTAGCTCTCCATTGAAGAGACTTGAATGCAACATGTAAGAGACTTGAATGAAATTGTAAGAGAATTACTTTTAATGTAAGAAAGTAGCTCTCCATTTATGATTTTTGGTAGAGTTTTTGTTACATAGTTTTTCTATTTATTTGTCAATCCTTGCCTTATTTGGGAGTTGAAAATTCCTTGTTAGAGTATGGTTGGGGAAGCTTGTTGAGGAAGGATCATGGAGAAAGGATTTTGAGAGGGTTATCAAGAAGGCTTGGAGGTAAGGTAATCCTCTTATTTTCAATATTTCTTGGTTTCTCTTCTTGTTCTCTATATTCATTGGATTAATAGCTCTCTTTCCTTCAATTACTAATATGTGAAAATCTTGCTTAATTTAGATCTAGTGTTGTGTCTCATTTTTCAAATAAAGTAAAAAAATAATAAAGTTAATATTTTAAGTTATCTAAGTGACATATTTTTTATTTTATTAAAAAAAATGACAACTAAATATCATGTAATGTCCCTTATAGGATTTAATTATACAATTCTATAATTTCTTGAAAACCCTAATTGAAAATAGAAATTTCTATTTTTTACTTCAAACCCTAAGTATATTAAAAACTATAAAAATTTTGTAGATACCAAATGAGGGCACAAATTTTAATATTTCACCATCAAATATATAAAAATTTAGAATTATAATAGCCAACTAAACACTTCAAAAAACTGAATTTATTGAGCCCTTTTTTTTAAATTACCACAAAATTACCAATAATTCAAAATTATTATCAAATAGCAATATATGCTTATGAATCACCCTAAATCAAAAAATTAGACCCCCAAATGAGGTCTCTACCCTTGGAGAGGGTATAATAATATTGTATTATCCTTTTAAGGATCCAATACACATTTCAAATCCACCTACAACTATGCCTTACCTTTGAATACCACTTGATGCCAAGACAATACTCAAATCTTCCCAAACAACCAAGTCACCCTAGTTTTTTGTTACCCTTATATGGTTTACATACCCCAAAAATGCCCACACTTGCCCTTCAGACTGCCCTAGCAACCTCCCAAAGATTTGAGCTCTAGCTAAATGTATTCTTGAGGCTCCAATACACAAATCTACCCAAATGTGACTCCCAGAATGAAGCCACCAATGTGTTTCTTACGGGTTTTTGTCCCCAAACAATACTAAGAATGTTTTCATCCTTCAAGGTGAGAATCTAAAATTTTAATTCTTAAATTTATAAATAATTTACACAACATAACATAAAGCTCCAAATGGTCCTCCTCTCTTTTTTTATACCCCTTTTCCTCCAAAAATAATTCTAAAGTGGGGTGATCCACTTGGAGGGATATATAAATATTTTTTTAACTTTTAATTTCACTTAAGGGTTAAATAATCCCATGATCCTTAAAAAGGTCCCCTTCTTAAGTCATAATAAAATTAGACTATTATTATTCCATTTTAAGTATTTAGAAATATTTTTTTGTTAGTAATAATATTATTCTAATTTCAAAAAAGGGGACATTACAGTCCTCTCTTCCTAAATTTTATTGTCCTCAAGCAAATTTAAGCTCTTAAACCCAAGTGCCCTCATGCCAAGGTGAAATAACATGTTGAAATACTTCCATAATCTATCTCTCATGCCCATTAAATGAATGACATTTTTTAAAGACAAGCTCATACCCCTGTTTCCCCTCTTATTATTAATGTATTTTCATAGCCCATGGGTTATGTAGCCTTCCTTGGAGTGGATATCAGTTTTTGACCCAATTTTGTCCTCTTCATTTTCACCTATAACTTCATATGTCCCATCATATACTTGGGTGGGAAATAAACTTAGTTTCTCTTTCCTTTTTGTACCTGAAATTGCACATGGAACTAACTCATTAAAGAAAATAAGAGTGTTTAACAACACTTTTACAATCACTTCATCATGCCTATAGAAAAGATATCTAGTTTACTTCCTTTACTTGTAACCATCTCATAATTACCACTTAAAATATGGACTCTCAGAGCTTCAATCATGCTATCCCAAACACATCTATAATCTTGCATTTTCTTTCCCAAAATTATAATGATAATGGCTAGAATCCCACCTATATTAACTAAAGATACCTCCACTTCAACCAAGAGTTTGAGAACCTTGTAACCTATATCTTGAAATAACTTTATGATTGTCATAGTATAAGGTTAAAGATAAAAATAACAACTATTATATCTAATTCCCTTCACATATTCACCTAATGTGTTAGAAAGTTTTCATTTTTGGCTTGACTCATCATGATGAGCAACTCCAATAATTATGAAGGATAGAAGCACAAAAAAAGGTAGTCATTCTAAAAAAAGTATCAGCATCTACATTCTTTTCCCTTTTTATCATAAAATCATAAATTTGGATTATCTTTGTTTGAAAACTTGCATTGGTAGTCTACAAGGATGAAATATTATTTGCATAACCTTCCACCAAATAATTTCCTCTATTCTTGTAAGTACACAACTATTTTGAGGATTTAAAAACAATTAGAAATATGATATCAACATAGTGTCTATAGTACCTATGCTACCATATTGGATTCCCAATTTTGGAACCCAAATTGTGGAGGCTAGAAGGAGACTCTTTATTTAATAAGAGACTAGTTGTTACCATATCTTATTCAATCTTCTCATTTCCATATATCATGTTATTAACAATGGAAATTTTGTCATTATGTATCATAACTAAAATATCCCATCCATACTTTCTATAAAAACATAAGGAACAACCTTGACTATGTTTTCTCCCTTTTATTTCAATGTCATGACTTTGTGTTTTCCACTTCCCTTTTGGTAATTCATCACCCAATTTATGTAGACCTAAGAAAAAAGTCAAGTTTATACCATTCACCATACCTCTATCACAATCTACCACACTTGATTTTGAGAAATCAAAATTTGATAAGGGTGTTACCCCCTCAATCAAACTTCTATCAAAGATCACAATAGGATGTCTCAGGCATTTATCTCATGTTGGACCATACTTCAGAACATCAATTTTTTTTCTTAAAAAAACTATCCTAGATGATTATAAAATATTTAACTCACCTTGATTTAGAATGTCACAATAACATTTGTAAATTTTAATGTCATTTTTAGGTAAACAATGTGTTATATAAGGAAGCTAGAATCAATTTTGTCTGCACCTATCTCCCATAGAAAGTTAAGATTATTTCTTGTTTTCTAGTCAGATTCTAAGAGATGAAAAGTAGTAATGGTGTGTTTACCCTCCTCTTAACCTCATGTACAACTAAACACACCTTTCCAAAATCAATCCTTGGAATATATCATTGAAATCCATTCTATGTAGCATTTGAAAGTCAACATGCAAATCATAATGCTTATCAAGGTATGAAGTAATTTTCAAGCTCTTCTTCCTAAAGAAACTTGATATCCATGAAGATTATTCTTTTCCATAAACTCCCCCCATCCTTTTGGTTGTGATATATTAAGGGTTCCCATTGGTCATACCTTGAGGCACAACCTCTTTTCTATCAACCTTGAGCTTCAACTCCATAGTTTGATAATTTTGGGTAAATGACCTTAAATATTGCAACCATTAGACTCCTAGCACCCTTTTTAAAAATTTTACCATGTTTTCCTTATACTTATTTGAAATTAATTATATTTTTTCCCTTATCTCAATGAAAGGAATAACTACAAATATATTGAAATTAGAATTGTTACCCTTTGTAGATCTTAGAATATTACTGGGATCCCACACCTTTTGGAAATAATAATTATAAACTTGAATCAAGGGATCCACATACCCCATAAATAAAAATGTATGCCCTATTTTATCACCTATTTTATAAAATTTACCTACATCTCAATATTTTCTTCCTTTTTCTCTATTGTCAAATAAGGCCTCAATTTTTCCTCACATTTTCTAACAATATTTTCAATCAACACATGTCCAGCTGGAGAAAATTTCTATTATTGCCTCACATTGACCCCTAAGATGGAAAATAGTTATTGAGAAATATCATCACTCATTTAGAGTTAAATTCATGATTATTTTCATATAAGTTACAACATTTTTTTCATGGTTCTCATTAACAACTACCAAGAAATGTTGAAATATTTCATTAATAAAGATCATCACAATCCAAATTCAACATCAAAACACATGCCCTAATTTTTGCCATAGTTTATAAAATTTTAACCCTCCTAGAAAAAAAGGTCCTATGTTATCCTCTATCTCTTGAAAAATCTTCACAATCCATTGAAATATCTCCCTCTTGGTCTTACTATTGTAAGGAACCTTGGAAATTCTTATTCTTATGATTTCACTAATATAATTGATAACCAAAAGCCTTATCTTTTTGTTTGGGTATATCAAGAGTTGGGACTAGACAAAGAAAACCATTGAAGGTTGTACCACCAATTTAATTGTCACATAATGTCACTATTTACCTTGGATAACCCATTTTATACTTCTTCCAAGATGTTGGTTAGGTCACCTATTGGATGACATAGGCACTCTATTTTGCCTCCATGTTCTGTAGAGGATTTATTTCCCAACTTCTTCTATCATACTACATTAAAATTTTGATCTAACCCACAAGTTGACAATATCTAATATCTAATATAACTATAATATCCCTTATGGGACTAAATTATATGATTCTATAATTTCTAGAAAAACTTAATTGAAAATAGAAATCTCTTATTTTTACTTCAAACCCTAAGTACATTAGAAAAATATCAAAATTATGTAGATACCAAATTAGGGCACAAATTGTAATATTTCACCATCAAATATTCATAAAAAATCAAAATTATAATATCCAACTAAACACTTCAATTTTTAATTTATTAAACCTAAATATATCTTAAAACTACCACCAAATTACCACAAATTTACCAATCATTTGAAATTATTATCAAACAACAATATAGGCTTAGAAATTATAAATTAAACCCCCAAATGAGGTCATTTTAATATGATAGGGATCAATAATATTTTACTATCCTTTTAGGGTGCCAATTCACCTTTTAAATCCACTAACAATTGTGCCTTACCTTTAAATACCACTTGATGCCAAGGCAGTATTCAAATATGCCCAAATAACCAAGTTGCCCTAGCTATTTGCTACCTTGTTTTAGGGTTTACAAACCCCAAAACTACCCACACTTATAATCCAATACATAAATCTTCCCAAATTTGACTCCCAAAATGAAGCCACCAATGTCTTGAGGGTTTTCATCCCCAAACAATACCAAGAAGGGTTTTGGTCTTTCAAGGTGAGAAGCTAAGATTTTTATGCTTAAACTTAAAAATAATTTCCACAACATAACATAATGTTCCAAATGATCATCCTCTTCCTTTTTATACCCCTTTTCCCTCCAAAAATAATCCCAAAGTGGGGCACTCTACTCAGAGGGAAATATAAATATTATTATTTTTCTTTTAATTTCACTTAAGGGTTAAATAAGCCCATGATCCTTAAAAGGTCCCCTAATTAAGTCACAAGAAAATTAAACTATTATTACTTCATTTTAATTATTTATAAATAGTTTTTATACTATTAATATGATTATTTTAATTTTTAAAAAAGGGACATTATAGTCTTCCCTTCCAAAATTTGCTTATCCTCAAGCAAATATAAGCTTTCATGCCCAAGTGCCCTCATGCCAAGGTGAAAGAACATGTTTTAATACTCCCATAATCTAGCTCATATGCCCATAAAATAAAGTATGTTTTTGAAAATACAAGCTCATATATATGTTTCCCCTCTTCTTATTGATGTATTTTGGTAATCCATGGGTTTTAGAAGCTTCCTTGGAGAAGAGATCACTGGCTGACAAAATTTTATTCTCTTAATTTTCACTGGTAACTTCATATGTCCCATCATTTGCATGGGTGGGAAATAAACTTAGTTGGTCTAATGAAATTAAGTAAATGATACTTTCTTTTGAAATTACAATTATGTTATATCTTTGAAAGCAATTTTAGAATCATTTATTTAACTACCAATTTAGAAAACAAAGATTTATGTATAATCTAAAATTGTTCAAATTTGTCCAGATAGAGACATTACAATAGTATCAAATTTGTTAATCTTACCATCTTATTGGGAAGAATTAATATTTTGTAGATACTATATAATGCATAAATTTTTAATCATGGAGTTAATGAATAAAGATGATATGGGAATAAAGCTTTACGGAGCAAGGAAGAAACTTGAGCAATCAGATCATTCAAAAAATGTTTTTACTTAGTATTTTGGAGGAAATGGAAAACTATTTATCTATGATAAGATAATAAGATTTTGATTATATGTTATGGATAGTGAATCCATCGATGAATCATTTGGCTAAGCTCAAGATTTTGATTCACCTAGATCTAGATGTGAGACTTGTAGTTATCACTTATATTAGTGAAAGTACAAGAATAATAACTCCTAAAAAGCTATATGGTAATAACACCATGAAAAAAATATTCTAGTTTATTATTGAAATCTTTTAAGGTATAGATAAAATCAAAAGTCCTTATTTTTATATGAGGGTTTTAATTCTAGAAACTATTGCAAAATTCAAATCTTTTGTTCTAATGTTAGATCTTGAATTTTATGATCTTATTATCCAAATGTTTGAACCTTTCTTTACTATTGTTCATAAAAATCATGAAAAAAATATTTTTTTCCTCAATGCAAACAACTATGACATTGATTTTTAATGAGAGTGATGATATTTTCCAGCCTCTTCTATCAATTTTATTGACCAATGTGAGAAAGGATGTGTTAGAAGTTTCACTAGCAATGTGTGCATTGGCTAAAAGTGTGGATGATCAATGTGAAGATAATTTGAAACCATACTTAACAACATAAATGATAGCTTAACTAAATAAGAAATCTTATAAATATAGTAGCAAAAGTGATCTTAGAAGACAAAAACTTTGCTTCTCATACAAAAAAACTTGGGATTCAATCCATAGTTGCCTAAATAAAGGATAAGTGGAAGTGTTGTTAGATGAAGAAACATAAAAAGTGTTAGATGTAGTAGAATCTCAAAGTGTTGAGGAAGAATAAATTGGTGATAAATCAACAACATTAAAGTTAGCTAAATTACTATAGTCCAACCAAGAGCAAACAAAGAAAGTAAAGAAAAAAATTAAAGATCTAAAATTGTTGATAACAAAAGAGAAAGAGGTGCAAGTCCTAAAAGAGTTGGATATATAAAAAGTCTCATTGAATATATAAGTCTTAAGTTTACAAAGTGTTTAAACTACTATGGAGAACAACACTATGGGTGAGGTAAATGTTGCTAGAACTAGGAATACAATCACTCTTGCATATTTGCAAATAGTAAATAGTACATTGGAAACAATGAAATTAAAATATTTGTGTGTGATTAAAGGTAGGGATATGGTCATGAAATTTGAAAAAGAGGCCTTAAATGTAACTAAGGAAATATAGGAAAGGTTTGATACCCTCATTATGAAGTTTATCTCATAAGGTAAAAGAACCATAAATTGTTGTAGTAGTTTTTAGTGAGATAAATAGAGAGAATGTTTTCCATGAAAAATAGTTTTTAGGTAATCTAGAAGATGCAAATTCAGAGTTGAGCATAACTAATCTAGTTGGAGAAGCATCACAAGGAAAAATTAAAGAAAAAAAAAGTTTGGTTTGGGATCCTAATATTTGTAGGATGGTTCATGCTTTACATGAGGACAAACAATCTTTGGGAAGGGTGTAATGTCATGTCCCCTTTTTCAAATAAAGTACAAAAAAAACAAAGTTAATATTTTAAGTTGTCTAAGTGACTTTTTATTTTATAAAAAAAGGGTGACAACCTAATATTACTTTATTATTTTTTGATTTTATTAAGTAAAATAAGCAGGGTTTACAAGGATCTTGCAATATAAGTTTAAATAGTATTAAAACATAACATAGCAAGCCCCAAGGGCTGAAAAACACCATATGGTCAAGCAAAAACAACTAGTTGAAGACCAGTGGAAAATAAAAACAAAAAAAACAAAGGAGATAAATTACTCAGGAAGGGTAGTTTTCTTCATGAGTGCCTTGTTGGCATCCTTATCCTCTACTTTATCTATCACCTTATTTTTTATTATCTTTTCCCAAGTCCTATTACTCGTGCCTTCTACAATGTCCTTCATCAAAATCATTCTTGGATTTTTTTGAGGTTTCTCCTTCTTCAAGATATTCTTGAGGGGGTTCACATTGAGGGGATTGGAGGAAGGTTTTGGAGTGAGTTGAACCTCTGCCTTCTCAACATCTTGTCTCTAAGGAGGAACCTTTACCTCACTATGTTGTACAAAATTCTATAGAATTTTAGTGGCTTCCTTTTTAATGGAGTTCCACTCCTTGATTAGACTAGCCAAGCCAAGTCTTGGTTCATGAAGTTTATTATCAAAATCCTCCATATGTCTCTTATTCTTCCTAATTGAATTAGATAAGGGGGACTTCCATTTTTCAAGAGATTCTAAAACATCCCCTTCATCAAAAATAATATATTTGGGTTTGTTTACTATAAGTTAAAGAGGAAGATCCCCTATGAAACTCTTGGAATTGGGAATTATAAAGGAAAGGCTGGGAGGAGGTGGGGGAGAGTCCATGGTTGGGTAATATTTGAGGAAGTCCTCCTCTGTGGAAGACCCTTCCAATGGGATTTCATTCCCATACAATGTTCCACCATGATTGACAAGCAAGAAAATAAGTCCTTGGTGGATGATGGTGTTCACTTCATTAATTTGAAAAGTGATGGTTATGATTTCTAAGGACTTAAGCAAGTAATAGAGTAGACTAATTTTAAAACCTTGAAAATGGTTAAGAAAAAAAAAGTGGTGCGAGAAGATAAGATTAAATTTAACTTCCAAAGTAAGGTATTTCATGATCTAAATGCACACCTTTGGCCAACACCTCGATAGGTCCATTCATGGAAAACCCTTTTTATCAATTTTTAAAGTCTCATTTATCCTAAAAAATCTTTGCATTAGTTCCATCTTCTTTGATTGGTCCTTAAATGCTTGACAACCTTCACATGACATCTAAATTACCTCACTAATCAACTCTTTAGTGACACTAATTTTAAGACCTCTTATCTCCACAGTTATTTTATTTCATACTATAATGAAATAATTAGTGAGGTCTACATCATGCCCTATGATTCATTGTATGTTTTTTGTTAGAACTCCCTTGTGTAGCTTCTACTAGACCTTCTTATTATATCAAATCTCTGAGCATGAAGTTATCATGATCCTATATCTATCTCCCCCCATTCTATGCTTTCTTGAGAGAAGACTATTTGAATGGTGATAGGGGTATACCTTTTACTAATTAAGCTTGATATTTATGGAAATAAAGGAAATTAATGAGATATATTTCACCCAACTTGAATCAATAAAATCCCATGAATATTTACAATAAATTAACATGATATTTGAAAGATGGTGAACTGGATGTGATTTTCACATGTGTGACCAACACCACCTCACCCTATGACATGATGGCTTCATTTTGAATTGCCTTGGTGATGTGTAATGGGATTTCATTACTTTCATTCCAATTATATAAAATGGTTATGTTGATTCCATAGTTGGCTAGTAAATTAAGCATCCCATTTTCTTTTTGATAGGTATGATTAATGGGAGGGTTATTTAGATCCTTGATTAAACCCTTGACATCATTTATGAGAGCTTTAATGGTGTGAGAAGGGGTGGTCTTAAAAAATAGGGAATCTAAGATGTTTAGATAATAAACTTAAATTATTAACCTTCCCATTTTAAGTTGAGTAGTAATTTGTATACCCCATAGTACCACTTTGGCTTCTACCACATGGTTGGTTTGATTCCCTATGGGTCTAGCATATGCAATGACCATCTTTCCAAATGAGTTTCCAATAACCCCTCCACCACCTATAGTACTTTGATTGCCTTTTGAAGCACCATCATAGTTTAAATTTAACCATTCACCTAGCGATGGCTTCCACTTGACTTGTTTTCTCATGGAACTTTTAGTTGGAGAGATGACATTCTGATCCAAATCCCATTCTCTAAAAACAATCTATTCTTCTATAGAACTTGGATTTTTGTCTGTAGGGGGAATGCCTCCAATTTTAAACAATGGATTGGTAAATTCAAGAGGAAATAGCTTTCATAAATTATTTTTTTAGGAAAAATACCTTCATTATGGGCTTTCTAGATGGCCCAGAATCAATGTGGGAGGGTTACAAACTAAAGAAAAGATAGTGAGGGTTGAACCCAAGGTGGCTTCCATTGAGTGATGAGGTCAAGGATGGTATTTGGTTTGACCCAAGATAGTTTAAATTTGGCCAAGATCTAGTCCAGGATTCACAAAATAAATGGATAAGATAGGAAGAGATGATGGACTATGTCTTCCACTTCTTTGTATAGGGGACATCTACTAGGCAAGATAATCCCTCATTTGGTTAGATTATATACCATGAGTATGTTGTCGTGAACTTCCAACCAAATAAAGAAGCTAAGCTTGGGAGTAAGGTTCTTTATCTGGAGGGACTTATAGTGTTCCCATTCATTCTCCAAACCTAGATCAAAAAGGTGTCCAATCATTAATGAATATTTACCACTATCTTCAACTTCCCAAAATAGGTAGTCTTCTTTAGGGAAGATGGGATGTGGATTTGGATGAGACAATAATTAAGGTATTATACCAATTTGATGTATTTTACACTATTTATATCAATGGATAGGACTTTCCAAACTTTTGATCCATTGGTCCATTGCCAATTTTCCTTCACCTTGGTACTCCATCTCTCCTTAAAGATTGGGTAGAGATTGGCCTAGTTCTCTTGGATGAGTGGGGAGGGTTGGATAACCATGAGTCATCCTAGAAGTAAACTTTATCCCTATTCCATATTTTCCATTTGATTCCTTTTTTTTAAATTTCCTTACAATTACTAATGACATTCCAAAAAGGAGATCCATCAATAAGTCCTTCTTCCTAGAGAAATTAATCTTCTTCATTTCCTTTCAAATATTTGGCTCTAAAAATTTTGGTCTATTCTTTCTCTTATTTCCATCCCATTTTGTCAAGAAGAGCTTTATTTATATTTTTAATCTTTATAAGGCCAATTCCCCCATTTGTTTTAGGGAGGCATGTTTTTTCCCATAAAACAAGGTGGTACCTAAAATGGTCCTCAGTGCCTTTCCATAGAAAGTTTTTTGAATTTGTTCAATATTATCTACCACCTTATGAGGCATCTAGAAAACTAACATGAAATAAATAGGAATACTCTAGATTGAATAATTAAGTAGTTAGAATTTACCTACTTGGGTGAGTAAATGGCCTCTCATCTAGCCAACTTTCTTTTAATTCTATCCATAAGTGAATTACATAAGCCAGGGATTATTTTGCCTTCAAAAAGAGGTATTCCTAGGTAGGTTAAGGGAAGATGGATCACCTAGCATTATAAAATGTTTGTGATATTTTTTGTATCAAACCCAAAGTGTTGATGAATAAGATAGAGCTCTTATGGAAATTCATGGATTGATTAGAGAAATGTTCATAGTTTCATAGGATTTGCTTAAGTTATTAAGCTTATTCAACTGAGGCTTACCCATGAAGGATCATGTCATCAACAAATTTCTCATGGGTGATGGGGTTTGTGTTGAGATCCAATTTAATGCCATTAATAGAACCTTGATATTGAGATTTTTGTAGACTCCTTTCTAACATTTCCTCCATAATGATGAATAGATGAGGGGATAGAGGATCCCTTTGTCTCAACCCTCTAGAGGTTGAGAAGTATCCTTTATGAACCCCATTAATAAAAATGGAAATTTTTGGCATGGATATGTAACTCAATATAATTTTTTTGATCTCCACATTGAATCCCAATCTCTTAATAATTTTCATGAGAAAACTCTAGGAGACTCAATCATAGGCTTTGTTCATATCAAGTTTGACAAGCATACCCTATCTCGAAGAGTTAGAGATGGAATGGATGGATTTGTGAACCATGATGATGTCAGCAGTAGTTTGTCTTCCAAATATAATATCCCCCTATTTTTCCCTCATCACTTTATGTAGAAGGGGTTGTATCCTTTTTACCTATAGGACCAAACAAATCTTATAGATGGTATGACATAAGCTTATGGTTCTGAAATCTTGAAGATTATTTCCCCCTAGTTTTCTTGGTATAACAACCAAAAAGGTGTTATTCATTTATCTTAATAAGTATCTTGAGAAGAAGAATTAACTCACAACTACTTCAACTTCTAGGTGAATGATGTCCCAAAATTTTTGAATATTACTTTATTATTGCTAACAGTAAAAGAAAATAGTAAAATTAAAAAGTAAAATCCTACATATAAAAGTATAACTCTAACCATAAAATGATAATTGATTCTATATATTGAAAGTCCTCATTATAAATGGTTTAATTATTAATATCAATAATTCTCTATTGATTGGGCCTTCTATTTCATCAATTTTTCAGCACAAGGATAAAAACCCTTATAATTAGAATGACATTCATATTTAGATTTGAGGATAAAAACCCTTTAAACATTAGATGTAATTTCATCCATAAATTACAAGTGTGTTACATCAAAATCTTTAAACATCAATTCAATAGAGCACTAGGGTTTCATATTTTTAAGTTTTCATCTTGGCATAGGGTTTAATTCGATGATTACATATCAAAATCTAAATAAATAACATCCTAGTCATATCATTTAATATAAAAACATTGACTGAGTTTTTTGGCAAGAGTTTACACAATGTGCATAAATAATATCACAACTTATAGTAGTGTTTTAGCCACCCAGTATAGAGAACACAATTGAAGATAGGGTTTCTAGAGTTGACTAGGGGATTGCAAGGGTTTCATGAAATATTACTCTATCCTCTTAAATATTAGGTTTTTTAGAAATAATAACAATGAATAAATTATAATATTTTAGCAACAACACACTGCCCTTCTAACAACAAGTATAAGGTTAAAATTTCCTAAACATTGTTAGCATTCCTTTGTAATTTGATTTTGGCAATAAACCCAATTTATATAAGGATTAAATGATTGGAATAAATATGATAATTTATTATGAAATTAAAATTATATTATATCTTTTAAATCAATTATAGAATCATTTATTTAATTTCCAATTTAGAAAATAAGGGTTTATGTAAAATTTACAATTGTTCAAATTTGTTTAGATTGGGGCATTACATCTAGTGGTTCAAAGTACCTTAGTTAATAAATAATTTTAATATGTTGTGTTTACATATTAATAACAAATTTAAATTCTTCTATCTCTTAATCACTAACATGTAGAATGTTTGATTGAGTTAGAAATAAATCACTTGAATCGCTTGTTAGTCTTTTTAACTTGTCGATAATAACGGTCAAAGATTATGAGAAATATAGTTATTTGTCACTTATATTTTCATTAAGAACACTTAGATGAATAAATTTTGAGAAATAATTGATTCTAATAATTATTAGTGGGAGAATCCTTAGATGTGAAAATTATTAGTGTTCCTTCAACCAAAAGTTTTTACCCTAATTGTTTTTATTTGGTAAGGGTAGAAGATTGGGTTTTGAAACACCCCCAAAACCTAATATATAAAAATAAGATATAGAATTAAATATAAATACACAAAACAAACATCCAGAAGGATATAGAACTACAAACCTAGCATACTACATCAAACATTGACAATACATCAATAAAAAGTTGGTCATTCTTCTACAAAGCAAAAAAGGGCTAAACCTACTCTTCCTACTCCTCTAGATGTTTATTTGTTTCCATATCTTCCTTATAATCCTATGTAGCTTTAACCCCACCTTCTTTTCTTAAATTTTAACCTTCTTGGCCCTTTTTCTCTTACTCGGTCCATCCATGTTAGTAGTAGTGATAATTCTCTTATGCTTCCCTGGGTGGACTTTGTGCTATTGTGATAGATTTTAATAGTTATTTCGGGGCTCCAAACCTCCTCCCCATTCTCATTATCTTTAGGGGAAATATTCTTATCTCATTTAATTTGATTGGTATCTTGATTACTATATAAAATATTGATAATCATTTGCTTAAAGTTGTTACTATTGTCTTCAAACTTAGCCTTCAAATCCATCAATTCCTTTTTAACCTCCTTAAGCTCAATTGATATTTATTTAAACTATTCACCTTGAAAACTCAACATCTCCTCAAATTTGATCAACTAATCCTTAAGGAGATATTTAAAATGCAAGGTTTGGTCCTCAACCTCATTCCCATAATTCCTTATGAGAATAGGAATATAGGTTACTATCTTAAGATTGCTACCAACTTAGATTGTTATCTTAAGATTACTCTATTTTTTACTCACCTCAGTAATGGCCTTGCCTTTGGACTTTCTAATATTCTTTACATATTGAGCCAGAGCCTCTTCCTCCTCCCCTTTATCACTCTAAATTTTTCTACCCTTGTCATCATAGTTACCAAAACCTCCCCCCTTCTAAAAAAGCTTCTCAGGTTTCCCTATGGTTGGGTCTATAAAAGGCTAACTTGCTTGGGTAAGAAGATAAATAAGGCATGGGTGAAAAATATAATCACTCTTATCTAACTATTAGGATAACATAGAGCCATCAAGGGACATAAAAAGGTAAGATGGGAGACTTATGAGCTTACGATGCCTAAAATGGTTCAAAAGAATGAAATGATGAGAGTAAATAACTTGATATTTACCCTCAAGAGTAATATAGTCCATGATTTTATGAAAAACATCTCCCTAAGGGTAAGTAAGAGCATGATGAAGGAAACTATCATCTATATGGTGAATTATTTCTCCCTCCTTGAAAAAAACTATTGACAACTTCATTCTTCTAGCATCTATCTTTGAACACCTTATCCTAATATATATGCATGTTGATGACCTTAGTAGTTTCCTCCTTAGAGATTTCCATGGTTATTAATCTCATGGTAACCCTTTGATGCCTTCAATACTTGGATAAATCCAATGATAAACCATAATCAAATCCTCAAATTATCTCCATAAATGACATCATACCTTTTACATTTTGGATATGTAATATAGATTTGTTACTTTTTATTCCTTCACAAGAAGTGGGCTCAACTCTAGTGTATTATCCTCCCACAATATAATCTCTAGAAGATTTTTTATTATAGAGTTTGTTAATTCCACTCATTTGAATCATCAACCAATTCAAGACATAATTACCTACAAAACTAACATGCTTAAATGATGTGGGAGGATTTTAAATGAAATAATGTAGACATACTACACATTCCTTGATATATCCAAGGATTAAAAAAGGGGTTAGTTTCACTATGTTAGATAAATCTCAATCAAACAAATCAAATGAAACATATAACCTTGATCTTAGGACCTCATTAGCCAAGGAAAGGCAAAATAAATAAATGCAAACATAAACAAGAATAGTTATACCTTCATTTGAGGATCTTTCACCATTGTCAAATGCAACTGGAAGAGGGCTCATATTTTAGCTCCAAAAGATATTTAACAATGTCATTTTTTCATATGAAACATTTCCCTTTGGGAGATAATATTGATTTGGTTTGATAAGGGGTGAATGGAAGAGAATCAATTCACAAATTGGCTTGATAAAGTTACAAAGCTTGGCTATAAATTCCTCCTCTTCTAATGAAGAGGGGTAATGATTCATTTATAGAGTTTAAGTGATTGAGGGTGATTTATCTCTCTAGAAGATCAAGGGAGGAGGATTAAGAGGTCATGTGATGGGGGATTGGTTCAAGGCATGGGTTTGTCATAACTTGTCACAGACTTGGGAAGTTGATTGGGTAGTGGCCTCACTTAGAGTCTATCTCCCACCTTCCCTTGGGAGTGGGATGAGTGGGGGATAAATAAGGGAATATAGGATTATAAAATATAAGAAAAGAATACTGGGGGACATTGGGGGATTGGGGGTGGATATAAAATTCATTCATAGAGGAATGTGTAGATTTTAGAAATATTTGAATTGTGAAAAATAGAAATTTTAAAAACCATGGAATATTCCCTTATATATTAATGAAGATAATTAATTTAATTAGAATAATAGGAAATTATTTTTATAATTTCAATTATCAATCAAATATTTTATTTAATTATCATGTAATGACATTTACAAAGTGCCGATGTGATTTGAGATGTTGTTGATCAAATGTATGGTTTGATACGGTGTATTGATTCAAATAGTTAATCCTCAAGGTGAATTTAGACTTTTATGTTGAATGTGTAGAATACTTTGGAATGAACATATGATTTTGGACCAATTTGTGTAAAAAATTGATAAGTTGTTCCATTTTGTCATTTTGACATGTAAGGTGGTAAAAATGAAGTGTCTACCATACTATGTTATAATTATCCATAATATGAGAACTATGATGATCTTTAATTCCATTAGCTCTAATCATTATTATAATTGGTGAGACCAACAACCCCTCCATGATTACTAGAAAGACCTCTAGTTTCCATCTTCACAATGTTCATGAAAGACATAAGTAATTCCTCCTCCATGTTCCATTTGGAGAAATTATGACTCACAACCCCTTTATTTTCCATCTAATTAACATAGGCATTACCTTGTAAATTTGAATAATTACCAAATATTTAAAATCCTTTATAAGGTTATGATCATCCGGAATCACATTCAAAATTGTCCAACTGGGGGTAGATTTGTTGTTAAAATAATTGACAATATTCAAAGATTCCCCGTCCATAAAAAGTTTCTTAATATTCATATCCTTATCCACTTGTATTATCCATAATGTTACTCTCACTTCAAATGCATGATTGGTTTGGACACCTAAAGAACTGACATAGGACATAATAAGTCCTCCCTTACAGTCTCTAATTACATTTCCTCCTGTTGTGACTAGATTCCCTTTTTTGTAACATCAAATTATAATTTTAACCAAGGTTATGGGGGTTTGATCCATTTAAATTGGTTTTTTTCCACCTCTTTTAAACCTCCCCCTTCTTCCCTAGGAACATTTAGGGTTTAAGATTGGAGAATACTCCTCAGATTTTGTGATGAGGTTGTTATCTTTCTTTAGGAAGGATTACCAATTTTTCTTAATGGCATAAGTGATTCTTAACCCCACCTTAGTTGGATTCCTTTTTATTTTCCTAAAAAATATGAGTTTCTTTCTTTCCACAACTCCCATAACATGTGGGGGAGGAAGTTTCTACCTTAATAATTAGCTATCAAAATACCGTTTACCCATGAATCTTGTATCATTTCTTACTTGAGTTTTATTGTTTTTATATGGCATTGATGATAAATAAAAGAACACAGTCTCTTGTTGCTAAAAATATGTGTAATTAAATAATATATATAGAGTTTTATTATTTTTGTATGGCATTGCTAATAAATAAAATAACACAGTCTCTTGTTGCTAAAAATATGTTTAATTAAATAAGAATATATGTATATGTATATATATATATATATATATATATATTTATGTATACATATTTATTTATGCAAGTTTGAATTTCACGTATGGACAAATGGTAAAAAGGGAATATATATATATATATATATATATATATATATATATACTTGAATTTTATTGTTTTTATATGGCATTGATGATAAATAAAAGAACACAGTCTCTTGTTGCTAAAATATGTGTAATTAAATAATATATATAGAGTTTTATTATTTTTCTATGGCATTTCTAATAAATAATATAACACAGTCTCTTGTTGCTAAAAATATGTTTAATTAAATAAGAATATATATATTTATGTATACATATTTATTTATGCAAGTTTGAATTTCACGTATGGACAAATGGTAAAAAGGGAATATATATATATATATATATATATAATAAAACACACACACACACACACACACACACACACACACACACACGTACACACACGCACACACACGCACATGCGCACACGCACACACACACACACACACACACACACACACACACACACACACACACACACACACACACACACACACACACACACACACACACACACACACACACACACACACACACACACACACACACACACACACACACACACACACACACACACACACACACACACACACACACACACACACACACACACAGAAAGAAAGAGAATACTATCTCAAGCGACGATGGTTTCCAAGTGGTTCAAAGAAAGAGAAAATAAAAAGTTACTTGGTGGAAGGGAGCCACATTAGACACACATCAGTTGAATTTATTGATCAAAAGAAAGAATCTGAGGAAGGAGTGCTACTAGAAACCCCCTTATAAAAGTATAAGAATCGCAATCTAGGAGATCATTGTGAATAATATAGATGAGAAAACAAAGTTTCCCCTAGAAAAAAGTTAAAAACCAACAACAAAGAGGAAAAAGGATCAGATAAGCCCTTCTCCAAATGAAATTAATCAAACCTCAAATAGAGAAGAGGGACAATATTTATAGCTTTGAACCATTCCAATTAAAATGAAGGGAAAAAAATAATTCATTATTAATGATTAATTCATAAATTTACTTATTTTTAGTTTAATTATGAATAACATACATACACATTCTGTTAAAAATATGCATGCATTTTCTACCATAAAATAGGCATGCATGCAAGGTCTTAGAGTTGCATGCATGCAAAGATGCTCATGTATCGTTGCATGAATGTAAAAATAAAAAATTTATATGATAGAGAAAAATAATTTGTTTTTTAGGAAGAAGAATCTTTGGGTATTTGTAAGATGTAACTTGAAAGCTTTCTATTTAATACAATTTTTGTTTATTTAAAAGATAATATATTATATATAGACATATTTATTTTTGATTGATACAAGGGTTTAACAGGTCCTTCACCCATATATTAATACTTACCAAAAATACATAAGAAATGGGAACTTGCAATTTCTTCCCTAATACTTAGTTAGCAAAATACCACTTAAACATGAAATTCATATTATTTCTTGGTTGAGTTTTATTTTTTTTGAATGGCATTGTTAATAAAGAAAAGAAAGTAGTATCTTGTTGCTAAATATGTGTAATTAGATAAGAATAATATATATAAAATAAATAATAAATTATATATGTATTATATATATATATATATATATATATATATATATATATTTACATACATATTAATTTCATATTATATATATTTATTTATAATATGTATATATTTATTTTATAATGTGTATGTCTATGTGTATGATTGATACAAGGGTTTAATGGGTACTTTGCCCATATATTAATACTTATATAAATATATAGGAAATATGAACCTGTGACCATAAGGCCAAATAAGCTCAGGGCAAGACATATTACCAAAAAAATACTAAATAGGAGAAAGATATTATTGAGATAAAAAAACAAAGTATTAACCCAAGAAGTGCTAAATAGTCACATGGCCAAACCCAAACAAATCATAAAATAGTTATGTCCTAGAGGGGGAGTCATATTCCACCTCTACCAAAGAACTACTTGGCTTAGTTATTGCATCAACCTTCTCAAACCAAAAACCAAAATCCTTAGCCAACTCTATGTCCAACACTACCACTAGTGACCCACCCTACAACACTATTGGGTTCAAGGATAAATCCCCATCACTACCACATTTTAGAGTTTTGGTGTGCATAATTTACACACCAACCAAACCACCTCAGTTGATTACATCCACACACTCCTAAATACTACAAGAGGAGGCCCAAAGACATTAGGCATGGATGTTCTTAACCCAACTAAGTGTGAACACTGCCACCCTAATCTCTACCCTAAGTATAAAATTTGATGCCACCATTATGATGGGAGAATACATCACATGCAAGAGTACCTCCAAATCTAGAATTGGCTTTTTGGACTCCATCAAAGGGGGAGCATAAATCAATTGACCAACCAACATTGAATTATCATTCTAGGCTACCAAACCTATTCCAAGAAGTTGGAGAGAGTGACGAACCTTCCTTATAGCTCCTAAAAAACAAAGGAACCAATGAAACTTCATCATGAATAGATAATAGGACAAAGATATGACTCCTTTAATTTAAACCATTCACCACCTCCTTAACACCTCTCCTCTAAACTGGGTTGATGAAAAAATTACCAAATCCTATAACTGCTACTTGTCTTCAAGAAGTAGCATCAAATTACTAGCAAAGACCAAAACCACAACAAAGTTAGCCTTGACCTTGTAAATTGACAACAAAAAATCCTCACCCAAAATTAGATGAATAAAATCCAAGATTTGGGGACTTACATTCCAAAACACACTTAACATCTGAGACTCCAAAACCTCTCTATATAAGGCCAACTACCTCTTATTACCTTAGATGCAAAGGAGGGGCTCAATCACTACTACAATCCATGAATTATCCATGTTATGTAGACAAAAATTCCAAAAGTGAAAGGGGGAGAGATAAAATGAAATTACAATGAGGCCCAAGAAGAAATAAATTCCAAAACACCACACAAACAAGCAATCCCATCAGGATGGATCCCATGTTTTCACCAACAAACTAACCTCCCATAATCCTAAAGCATGATGAAGAGTCAAAAATTACATTTAATTTATATTGATAATTGAAGGAACACACCACCAATGAATCCAAACAAGGGGCTTAGGAAAGACCCAAAGATCAATGACCCAAGTCAACCAAGGGGGATAAAGAGTTAAAATGCCAAGAATGGGCCACATTGTTTACCACTAGCTCTTTTAATTATTGGATGCCCTGATTAGATAAGAAATTAGTGGTCAAGTTTGCTTCCCCCTAGCAATGTTGAGCCTTCCAATAAAAGAAGAAGTCCAAAAAATGCCAAACCCACTAAAGGATTTTATTGATATCCCAATCTTTATAATATTTCTTATGGAGGGCATGGGTCATGATCATTGAGTCACCTTCAATGATCAACCTACCCAATCCATAGTGAGAAACCATATAAACTCCCAAGACTAAGGCCTGAGATTCAAATTTGTTGTTTGCATTTCCACCAATTTGAGAAAAGCTACATAGATGAGGAAACCACAACAATATATGATGATACACCTCATGCTTGAGGCCCCATGGTTAAAATAAGAGGCCCCATCAAAGTTCAATTTGAACTAGCCTAGGGAAGGGTAGATCTAATCCACATTATCTTTTCTATTATGACTTGCTTTCAAAATAAATGTCTTATTAATAGGTTATATATATATTTGTTTCTATATATAAACAAATGTGTGTGTATATACACACATATATATTTATTATTATATATATATATAGTAAATAAATAAACATATATATATAATAAATAAATTTATTATATATTTATTAATAAATATAAAAATATA
>JARHVA010004383.1:820000-1035000 GCA_037957365.1 Torreya grandis
TCACAAGCTTACATCAAGTTCACTTGTATAAGGGTCTTCATGAAGGTTTCACCCTTGGGAAGCATCTCCAAGATAAATTTGATAAAGTAAAAGCTTGGAGGGCTTCATAGACATTGAAATTAGTACACGGTGATGTATTTAAGCCTTTTCCCAATATGTATTTCATGAGGGATAAGTATGTTCTCACCTTTATTGATGATTTTTTAAGGTAACATCGGTTCACTTAGGCAAAAATTTAAAGTGTTCAACAAGTTTTGAGACTTAAAAGTTCTTGTAGAGAAACAATCTAATAAATGCATCAAATTTCTTAGAATTTATATTAGAGGTGAGTATGTCAATAATAGATTTGAGTAGTTTTTCACAATAGAGGGGATTGAATTATAGCATATAGTTTCATACTATCCTCAACAAAATGGATTTATAGAACATAAGATAGGTCCTTGAAAGATATGCCAAATTATATGATTCACTCTAAGAACTTGCACCATAGTACTAGGCCAAAGCAATCAATTGTGCTTGCTACATTAAAAATAGGGTTCCCCACAAAGATTTTAAAGGCATAAATCCCTTTGAAGCTTGGTATAGTAGGAGCCCCATAGTTGAGTATTTTAGAGTCTTTAGATATCTAGCTATGGCCTATATATCTAAGAAAAAACACAAGGCTATGAAACCTTAGAGTAAGCCTTGCATCTTCGTAGGTTATCTAGATGGTGTCAAAGGGTACCACCTTATTCATTCAACCACACATGAGCTATTACTTGAGAGAAGTTTTAAATTTTAGGAGTTTATAATAGACTAAACACTTAACACTTCTCCCACTTCATTAGACTCACTTGGATTTGATTTAGATAATTCAGATCAGCCTGAGCACATTTTAAAGGTTGAGGACTTTTCTTCTAGTTCTAATAATGAGAGTAGTGATGGGGACTCATCTCCATCCACATCTAGCTACACTTTAAAGGATGATGTTTCTCTATTTGACTCATCCACTTCTAGTCCTCTTTAGGCTATGCACATGGATTGGGGATCTTTCAGATGATAGGCAAACATGTTCAAAGTTTTAGAGTGCTCCACATGCTTTCTATGCATTTACCTCATACCCATGATACTTTCAATAGGTATCAAGTATTATTTAGTGGAATTATACAATGCATGAGTAACTCCTTAATTAGGAATCATACTTGGTATTTGACACTTATTCCTAAAGAAATAAAAATGGTTTGATGCAGATGGATATATCAAACCAAGTATACAAATATGGGTCCATTGACAAGTTAAAGGCATGGCTGGTCAAAAATGATTTCTTGTAGGTGTTTAGTATCAACTACACCAAAACCTTTTCACTAATTACCAAAATGAGCTATGTTAGACTCACTTGTTATTTCTCAACCACTCATTGAGATGCTCATCAGATGGACATGAAGAGTTCTTTTCTTCATGGTGTCGTTAAAGAGGATATTTGCATGGATCAACCCTTGATATTTTTTGAGGATTCTTCCTTTGTGTGCAGACTTTGAAAATCCATCTTTGACCTAAAATGAACTTTATTTGACTCACACTTGCTATTGTCATAACCAATCATTGCGATGTTCATCAAATGGATGTGAAGAGTGTCTTTCTTCATGGTGACCTTTAAGAGGAGATTTACATGGAATAGTCATTGAGATTTGTTGACGAATCTTCCTTTGTGTGTAGAATTCATAAAACTATCGGGCAAGGCTTGGTATGCCAAGATGAATTAATTCTTTCCTTATACAGGGTTCACATAGTGCCATTCAAATCCAAACATCTATCTCTTATGATAGGATGATTTTATTTTGATCACTAGGAGCTCTTCCTCATCCATTACAGAGGTGAAATTTTCTCTTCAAGATATATTTTCATGATATACTTGGGCTTGCTACATTATTTCCTTGGGATTTAGAATTCTCAGTATGATTTGGGAATCACTCTTTCACAACCTAAGTATACTCTTGATCTACATGCTTGATATCACATGGATGATTTTAAGCCAAATTCTACTCCATTTTCTATCTAGATTCAAGTTTGAGACAAATTTTACTTTACCTTTGGTCAATGCTACCTTGTATCGATAACTTGTCATCAACCGTATCTACTTGACACATACTAGACTTGACATATCTTTTTCAATGGGCCTAGTCTCTAGATTTATACAAGAACCCTAGGAGTTACACTAAAAGGTAGCTAATAGGATCTTGCACTATATTCATGGTACACATAGATTTGGGATGTATTACAGAGCTAGCATTGACATCTAATTGATTGGTTATACTAACTCAAACTAGGTTGGTGATATTCAAAATTGCAGGTCTACTTAGAGTGAAAATTTATCCATTAGATTAGGTATGATTAGTTGGTTAAATAAGAATTATAATGATATTTATTTATCATATACTAAGTAAAAACATAGAGAGGCTATCAATTTTGGCACTAAGGCCATATATCTTCAAGTGATCCTCATAGAGTTTAGTATTTAGTTCAGATGACCTACAATCATCTACTATGAGAACCATAGTACAATTCAATTTTTTTAGAAATATGGTCTAACATTATTAGACCAAACATATAGATATTCACATTCACTTCATTAGAGAGCTCATCCATGGGCAAATCATTTATTTGAGATATTACCAGATGATAGAGTAGACAACAAACATTTTCACCAAACCTTTCATGGAGAGCAAGTATCTTTATTTATAGGATTTTATTGAGGTTCATGATACTTCAACATCATCTTCTAGTGGGGATTCTATCCACTTTTTTATTTATCTCTTTTTTAAGAAAATGAAAGAATAGATATTAGTGAGAATCACATGATGTATTGATCTGTGCATTAATCTTATTTATGCAATCCAAAATGGTTATAATAGTTATGGTTATAGTAGTTATGGGAAATTATCAGTTAGACATTAAATAATATTTAGTTAAGTATTTATATAATTTAAAACTCTCTCTTAATTACTAAACTAGAGATAACTCCAAGTTTGTCTGAAAACTATACAAAAAGAATAGAACCAAGAGGTTTAGTCATTCGATTTGTAGGCTGCTTTGTAGAAGCACAAATGTGAAGAGAAATGTCACTAAAATCAACCCGTTATCAAATGTAGTGATGATTTACCTTGATTTTTTTGGTGAGAGAATGAAAAACATGATTTTTTACAAACTTAAACACACTTTTCCTATCACAAAATAGTGGATTAGGTGTATATGAAGTTTCAAATTAGCTAGAATATGATGTAGCCAAACTGCTTCATAACTAGCACTGACTGCTACTTTGTATTCTACTTTAAAGGAAGAGAGAGAAATGATATGTTGAATCTTTTTCTATCATGAAACAACTCTTAAAACAAAATAAATCATATACCCGATGGTAGATTTTTGAGTATCAATGGATCCTACCCAATCAAAATTTGTATAATAAATCAATCTAAAATCTGCTATCCTCTAATAGATAATGCCTAAATCAAGAGTTCCTTTGACATCATAAAATATTTTTTTCTACTTTTTAGTGTACTAGCTTTGATTGATACAAAAAATTATAAAGGTAGATAAAAAAACATAAATCTAGTCAAGTGGTGATAAGATATATCAATTTGCCCACCAACTATCTTTATAATGATTCATTGACTAGTGATGAATCATCATGAGCTAATAATTTCAGCCCTACCTCCATAGGTGTAGAAGCATAATTGAAATCCATCATTATAAACTTATTCAAAAGAGTAGTGGCATACTTGACCTGAGTAATGAAAATGGAGTGGTCATGTTACTAAAATTCTACACCCAAATAATAGTGTAGGATGCCCAAATAAGTCATATCAAAAGTAGTGCACAAATCTGATTTGAATTTATGAATCATTGTATCTCCACTACCTTGATGGCAAGACTATAAACATACATAATGAGTATTATAATGTCATCATTATTGCTTTTAATATAGAGATTTAGATCAAATAGAATTTGTCTAAATCTAGAATCTCAGAGATGCTAATCAATTTTGATGTACCAGGCTCAAAGAGCCTACTTAAGCCCATAAAGAGACTTCACCAATTTGTAAACCAAATGATCATGACCAGATTCTTGAAAACCTTTAGGATGTAGCAGGTATACTTATTCATCGAAATCACCATTAAGGAAAACACTTTTGACATACATTTGAAATACTTTCCAATCAAACTGAGATGCAATAGAAATAAGTAACTAAAATGTGACCATTTTTGTAGTAGGAAAAAAAGTCTTCTCATAGTATATTCCCTCTTGTTGTGAAAATCCTTTCATAACAAGATGGGATTTATACTTGTCCAAATAACCATCAACCTTGCATCTAACTTTGTACACCCATTTGTAGCTAATGGATTACTTACCTAGAGGTAAATCTACCAATGTCTAGGTATTATTTCTCATCAAAGCATCATATTTTGATTACATTGCTTTCTCCCACTCAAGTTTTCCCTGCGCATCAAAATATCATTAGGTCTCTAAAATAGTGAAAATATCAGAAGCAATAAAAAATACATAAGCTCTTCATCATTAGTTAAATCCATAACTGACCTTCCTAGTTTCCAAGACTGTGTATGAGATTGAGGAATATCATCCTTTCATACATCTTGTAGAGTGGTGTAATACCACTTAGATCTCTTTTATAACAAGGATTCTTATTCCTATTTAGCAATAGATGGAGAAGTGGTTAAATCAAGCTATCAAACTGATAGACTAATGGAGTGTTAGCCATTGATTATTGCACTGAAGACTATGAAGGTATCTCCAAAACATGTGGTTCCTCATCTTTCAAAGGAAGTACAATACTAGAAACCTATAGATTATCAGAGATATCTTGTTGATTACAAACAAAATATGACTTTGTTTCTTTTACATCAACATCCTGACTAATAATGATCTTGTTAGTAGATATAGCTATTATTCTATATGCTTTGGATTGAGTATTATATCTATAAAATAAATATCAAGCACATTTATAATATAGTTTAATTCTCTATTTCTTAGGAATGAGAGCATATGCAACAAAACCAAAAACACAAAATGTGTTACCTCTGGTTTGATACTAGACTAGGCTTCTTCCAGAGTGATGTTCTCTAAAGCTTTATAGGGACTTCTATTTAGTATGTAGACTATCATGTTTACTAATTCTCCCCAATATTTATATGGCACACCTTTATTGTGCATCATAGATCGAACCATCTCCATGATTGTGCAATCTCACCTTTCAACCACTCCATTTTGCTGAGGAGTGTATGGGGTCATTATCTACTAATGAATCCATTGTCACAATAGTTCTAAAATTGATTTGAAGTGAATTATCCCCAATTATCATATCATAAGGTTTTAATCCACTAACTTGTTTGATTTTATACCAATGCTTTGAATTTTACAAACTCATCAAAATAGTTATACTTCTTGTTTAGGAAGTAGACCCACATTTTTTAGAAAGATTATCTATGAACAATTAAAAAATACCTTACACCAAGAATAGTAGATGACTTCCAAGATGGCTCACATAGATATACATGAACAACATCAAGGATCCCCTTTGTTCTCTAGGTACCTTTAGTGGGAAAATGTTTTCACTTTTATTTTTTAGCCAAATAACCTATACATATATCCTACTTGACCTAGATAGTAGGCAATCCAAAAACCATATTTAATTTTTGGAGTTTGGCTAAATACTAAAGATTGAGATGTCTAAATATTTCATGCCATACAACATTGGCATTATCCTCCATAATTAATTCATTCAAACTGGCAGTGGTAGGATTACGAAGTCTATACAAGCCATTTTTTCCAATGCCTAAGGTTATGACTTTATCATTTTTGATATCAGACACAATGCATTTCTTTCTTGAGAAATTTATTATAATGTGAGTATTTTTAGTTGACTAATTGATTTATAGAAAACTTTATTCATATTAGGTACATACCTAACACTCTTGACTATGAACTTTACATCATTATCTAATACAATACATATATCTCCTATCCCTTCTACAGCATGTGATCTACCATCACCCAAGGAAACTAAATCAAAAAAATACTTTTGTAGTGAAATTAACATATCAATCTTTTTGACATGTAAAATGTTGTGATGCATTAAAATAAAAAAACTAGTCACTGGTAAAACTCTCATAAAAACATGATGCCATGAGAGCATATTCTTCCTCAGATTCATCTTCGATTATTTACAAATTTGCATGCCCTTTTGCCTTCTTATTATGTGTTAGGTCATATTGTATTTTTATACATTATTTCTTAATATGACAAAATTTTGGGAAATAATAACATTTTTCCTTGAATTTTAGGGAAGATGAAGATGTATCTGAATGCCTTTTCCATTTCCCTTTGGATTGGGTAGTAAATGCACTTTTTTATTGGCCAAAATTGGGTTCACTGAAGTGTGTCTTTCTATATTATTTTTTTAGCAAATATGAACTTACTGATCAAAATTGAGTGTTACTCTCTGTCATTAGGTGTAAAGCTTCTATGAACAATTCATAAGAAGGTGTCAATCTATTTATAATAAGAGCCACCATATCATCATCATCCACCTTTTTAATGATGGATGATAATTGGTCACAGAGATATTTCATCTATAATAATTACTCTGGTAGAGATCCACCTTCTATTAATTTTGTGGAAAATAATATATTTTTCAAATAAAGTACTCAACTCTTTTCCAAAGTCTGGTACTTATTCTTGAGACTAGTCCATAGTACACTTGTGCAACATTCCAAACCTCTAGAATCATATCATCTAACATATAAATTTTCAAAAAATAAGGTTTTCTTTATGACATTTGTCATAATCAACAAAAAAATTTATCGATCATTTTTCTATGTCAAGTATAATCTTGTCACATTCATGAAATTCTATAATTGTCAAGATTTTATGACTCCACACATTATAATTCTACCGAGTTAATTTTTGGGCCTTAGAAAGGATGAGGTTTTGGATATTATCCATTTTCACTTCAAAAAATAATTTTTAACCAATAAAATAAAACTTTGAAAATTTGAAGTATATATATTTTTTATCTTCTTGAATTTGTAATTTTATCTATCTAATTTCATCAAATTTTAAACCACTTACAAAAATATTTTAATTTAAATTTGAAAATTGGTGAAAAATAAATTTTGAACTCACTAGAATCTTCCTCATCATTGACTGTTGGCATTTTTTCCTTCCATGATTGAAACCTCATCATTCCTAACTCTACTTAAAATTCATGATTTTGACTCTAACTCTATGTCTATGTGTTATTTTTATTTTTGTGCCCTAAAACACATTCAAAATGTGACTATGAGGAGATTTGACTTCATACGACATTGTGCCCTCATCATTTCTAGATGATTCTCCCTGATGTGATTTTAACCTTCAACATTTCTTGCATTTGCATTTTCCCTACCTCCTTCTGCATCATTTTCTTATTTGTGAACCCTTGTGTCCTTTCACATTTCTCCGTAACCCTTCCATGATATTACAAACTTAAACACATTTGAATATATATTTTCCTTGATGTGAATCTTGTTTCATTTCTTTCCCTTATATGATTCAACTCATGCCCTGACTCATCATTTCATAAGAATGTGTTCCACTCAAACTCAACCATGTCTACCTACATGAAAATCCATCAATTTAGATTGTGTTTAAAATAATCAAATCTCCTTCTTCTCCTATTGTACCATAGAACCAAGGTTTCTTCAACAAACACTCATATCATTTTGGCTTCCTTGAGTGGTGGATCTGATACTAGTATTAGCAAATGAAAGAAGAGATATTTGTGAGAATCATATGATGTATTGATCAATGTATTTATATTATGTATGCAGTCCAAAAATGGTTATAATAATCATGGTTAAAATAGTTATGAGAAGTTATCAACTAGACATTAACTAATATTTAGTTAAGTATTTACATTGTGGGGAGTTTCTTCCTACAAGTTTTCTCCTTTTCTCTACTCTATGAGAGTTTGTTTTGTACATGGGTTCCTTATCAAGAATTATTTCCAAGACTCATTTATTTTACCCATGCAAGCTATGTTTATGGGGGGTGTCAGAGTATAGGTTTATTATTTTCCCATATTTATTTATTATGAGTTTTTCCCCTCACTTAGAGTTTTCCTACTTTTATGGACAAACTTATTTAGGTGTACTTGGAGTTTTAGTTTGACTGAAGGAATAGGAAATAACTTCCTTGACTGGCTATTTTAGGTATGGGAGTTACTCTTCTATTCTTGCCTCTTTGACCATTTTTTATGGAACTTTATAGGGAGGAGTTACACATGCACTCCCATCTATGTACATCTCACATTTATGAGATTTAGAAACATAAGATTGGGATTTGGTTGTTATTTTATTTTGTGAAATATTCTTATGTATGTGTTTTCATTTTGCTTGCAACTATTTTTTTGAGTACTATATTATCTTGTGCCTATCACAAACCTATGCACTCACTTGATCCTAGCATCCACTTTGATTGCTCAGACTTCAAAATTTTAAAATGAGTTATAATATCATGTATAAGGGTGTCTCTTCTTAACCCTTGGTAAGGTCTAACTAAGTTTAACCTAGTTAGTGATTCTAATGAATTAATATATGTTATAAATTATGAGGAAATATTTATGTCATTTATTCAAAAAATATTCCCAAAAAAATAAGTGCAAACTCACTCAGACTAACATGTAAGCAAAATTTTTGAAGAAATCCCTATGAACATGAAGTGGTAAAATTGAAAAAAAAATTGTCAAAGATTTTAGCCAAGGATACTACAGTGGTATCAAAGTTGTGATCTTGCAAGCCTAGAGGTTTTAATGTTAGTTCTAATGGTTTCATGTTAGTGATAATCACTTGCATGTTGATTTTGAGTTTTGTATGTCAATTTTTTCTATTGCATGTTAGTGATCATCACTTGCATGTTGATATTGATCCTTGCATGTTAGTATTTTATTCTTCATTTATCATTTGAATCATGGAAGATAGAAAGATGATGGATTCTTTGCTTGAATCTCCTAGAGAAATTCAAGATAAATTGGAAAGAACTTTTTAAAAGGTGTTTGGGATAGATTTAACTCAAAATAATGGTCCCTTAGAAGATCATCAGACTATGATTAGTTACACACAAAAATATTTTCATTATAGATCCTTATAGAAATAAAATGCTTTGGGAAATAGGCTTTACATAATAGGAAAGAATCTTGAGTTTCTGCATCGATCAAAGGATGTATTACTCAACTTAAAGGAATTGGAGTTTTTTTTGTCTATGATAGACCAGTTAGATTTTAAGGAAATTTCTATGGGCAATGAAGACATCAATGACCTATTTGGTTAAACCCAAGATTATGAGACACTTATATGAAGAGGTGAAACTTGTAGTCACTAATTACCTTAGTGAAATTACCAAAATAATAGTTCCAAAGTAACCTTATTGTATTAGTATTATGAAGGAAGTTTTCTTACTAATTATTGAAAGTTTCCATGGATTGGATAATATTGAAATCCCTTCCTTTGCCAAGAGGGTAACACTACTAGAAACTTTTGCAAAAATCATCTTTTGTAACATCATGTTAGATATTGGTTATGAAGAGATTATTTTTGAAATGTTTCAAATATTTTGTACTATTATTAATGAGGCTCATATAAATAATTTCATAAATTCCATGAAAATTATTATGTCTCTAGATTTTGGATGAGGATGATGATATCTCTAAGCTATTGTAAGCTAACTTATTGGCCATTTGGAGGAAGGAACATGATGTTTCACCTATGGCACATGAGTTGTAAAAGAGATTGGTTAAACAACCTATGGAAAAATTGAAAATTCATTTGACAGAAGGAGAATTGATTTCTTGTGGTCTACAGATTATAAGTGTTCCTAAAATGGGTAAAAATCAATTTAGGAGATAACGTCATTATTTCACATGCCATGAAGTTTGGACACCTAGTCACACATGGTGGGAACAACAAAGAATAAATTATGAAAATGGAGTATGATGAGGAAGATAAGACAACATCAAAAAAAATTCAAGTTATGATAGATCTTGAGTTTCAAAAAGATGAACACTCAAAACAATAAGAAAATAAGATGAGACTCTAGAATAACTTTATGGTAGGATCTGCATCTATAAATGGTAGGATGGAACTTTTTGTAAATTTTAGAAAAATAACCTTTGATACTAAATCTAATCAATCCAATAAATTTTATGAGACCTATGACTCCCTTGATGACACCATTGGAAGGTATGTAAATGATAAAAAATTTGAAGCCAGTAATGATGAAAATAGGTTGGTTGAAAATTCTAGATTAATAGGGGGTGTTCAACACTCAAATAAATTTGATGAAATTTATTTAGAAATTGAATGAATTATCAAGGAAAATAATGGAGAGGTAGCTGATTTTGAAAATCTTGTTATTGAAGATAAATTATAAATCCTAATGTGTGGTATTGATTTTGAACAAGGACCTAAAGAGTTACAAGTGTTTAAAAAATAATTGATAGTCACTAAATAAAAGGTTGTGAAAGCCTTAAAACATTCTAATATCACACACAAATTCATTAAATAACTCTATTATAAGATTAAATTTGAAGAGAAATAGAAGGGTATTCAGGTTGAAGCTACTTCATCAAATCTACAAACTATTAAAGGTGCTTTAGAAAGAATGAAATTAGATTTCTTTCATTTGATTACTGATAGATATCATGATATTAATTTTTTAGAACAAACCTTGGATGCTTACCAAGAGAAGGTGAATAAGGTTGATGAGCTCACCTTTGAGTTTAAATCAATGAATCTTTCTTTATAAAATGTCCAAGGGGCATTATTGGAAGTTAAAAATCAGCTTAATGTTGCAAAGCAATTCAAGAAGCAAGATAATGAATAAATAACTAAATAAATCAAGAAATCAATTGATGATATTGATATTATTTAAGAGGAATTTGATTTATATGTCTTATCAAAAAATTTAGAAGTTGCATGTATAGATTTGGATCACCTAGATGGGTTTGAGTAAGAAGGTAGAGGTAATTTTCAATTTATTGATAATCCTCTTTTTGAGTTGGATGTAGATTTATCTTTTAATAATCCACTCTTTGAATTTTATAATAAATCACTTCCTAATTTTAGTGACACAAGTGATGACAACATTAAGATATTGAATCTTGATGTGGAGCTCAGACATGAGGTAGAAAATGAAGTTTCAACATAGAATATGCTGAAACATGAAGACTTCATCATTCATAATGGTGAGAAGTTACAAAGAGGTGATTTTTATCTTGATAGAAATTTCAAAACAATAGTAGAAAGAGTAAATTCAGATCTTGTATTACATAAGGATTTGGTAAGACAAGGGCCTAAACATGGCTTCTTGTCATAGGATAATCCACCTCTTGGATTGGATGTTAACTTGACTTATGGGAGTTTCAAAATTCCTAGTGATTTGAAATTTCATTTGGTTGATAACACTTGGTTTGTTTGCATGAGTGTTATTCATTTTGAAAAAGATGTTTTTGGTAGCATTAGAAGATCTTATAATGAGGAACACATGAATAGTAGAGTTTCACAACATAAGCTTAGTGGGGATGTTTCATCTCTACAAAATCATGTTAGAGGTCACCAATGGAGCATGTTGTAAGGCTATGGTGACTAGAGAGATGCTCCATGGCATGAAAAAGTTTGAATTTTCAATTTTGACTATGTTGTTTGGTTGGAAATCAGCCACCATATGATTCCATTTGTATTCTTACAAGTGGATTGGAGAGAAATCCTAGTAAAAAATTGGAACATATTATAATTTGTGACTTTAGAAGAGGTAAATTTAGCCAATAAAATGCTTACATTTCTTGTTTTATCTAGTATATTTTAGTTATTTAAAAATGGTTACATTAAATAGGGTGTTGATTTCCAAAATAATAGATTGTGAGATGCTGATTTTAGACTTGAACAACTATAGTAGAATTCATTTCTTATGCCACTTAGGTGTTGAAAAAGGATGGCATATGCTTCTAGATGTAGATGATGACTTATATATCCATGTTAATTCTGATTTGGGTAACAAATTAGAAGTTTTAAAAGTTCCAACAAAGAAATTTAGCACCAAATTTCTAGATTTTATCAGAGTGGTGTAGCAAAAATGTAGAAAGATAAAATAGTTTGATAGAGAGTTTGCTAAATTCATACATTTTTTTTAATACTTCTATCTAGGAGAGATAAGGAGGTTTTATTTGTACGTATGTTTGAACCTAGTACATCAAAAAGATCATATAAACCTCCTAAATTGACTTGGGATCCTGAAGATACATTATTTATTCAAAGTTGATCTATTGGTTAAGATAGAAATTGTTTGAGGGCAATAAATTATAGAGAGGGAGGACTATAATGTCCCCATTTTTTAATAATATTGATTTGAAAGTTTTTGTCCAATTTTAGTTTTAACTCAATCAACTTAGTGTTTGATGAGGGGATCTCCAAGGTTCTTGGAGCATTTAGGTTATGTACTATAGAGATGTTTGTTTTTGGTAGTGAGCTCACTTGGTCTTGAGGACTCTTATGACACTTTTGAAACTAAATTCTGGCTTTCAGTGTATTCTCCAAACTTCATGTAGGAAGCATCTATTTATAGTAAGTTAGTCTACTCCCATTATCATTATTCATCATTAGTATCATTTCAGTATAGTCAAATTTTGATTCTGATATTGTTTCAATGGTTTTTGCAACTCAAGTGAATTAATGAGCTTTATTTAATAATTTCACTAAGGTTGCTAAATTTTATAAAATATTTATAAAAGTAACTTAGTGTAATAGCTCTTTGGTAAGGTAATCAAAAATTTTAAATCATGGATGCTTAAAAAGGGGACCTCACACATCAAAAAAATATTACTATTTCATAAAGGGGTCTTTTAGAGCAAAAATGAGTATTTAAAAAGTGAATTTTAATTGTAACTTCAAGATAGTTCTAAGGGAAATTATAAAAGGAGATTTGAAAGCTCATTTTGGACATGATTGGTTATTTTCTCATTTACTAATATTTGGAGATCTTCTTGTGGACTAGGAACCCTAGGATTAGAAACCTATGTGTAATTAGTTTTGGTAGTTAAACCATCTACCCTAGCTGGTTAATGGTGAAACCACTCAGATTTCATAGTTGGATTCAATGATTGAATAAATTATGTCTTGTAGGCAAGATAATTTATTTCATTTAAAGGATGTTATTTTATGGAATATTGTGAAGGAATTTTGGTGTTGTGTGTGCAATTGAATTAGAGACATTATTTATTTATTATGGAGCTGAGAATAAATAGTAATTTAATTATATAATTACCAGTCTAGCCAGCTGTACCATTTGGAAAAGGTGACATACTACTCCAAAGGCTATTGTACCCTTGCCTAAGAAAATATTTTTACTTGTAAAGGGATTATTAGCATTTAATAATATAACATGTATGTTTCCAAGTCAACCATTGAATAAAATTATTATTTTTATCTGTTGCTTATGAATTTTTGAGTATCAATACTTTGTACCAACATTCAGGAAAGAGTATAAATTTTTTTATTCTTATTATGAAAATTTTTGAATAAAAATGAATTGATATATGTTATAAATTATGAGGAAACATTGTTTTCATATATTCACAAAATATTCCCCAAAAAAACATGTGCAAAATCACTCAGACTAGAATGTAAGAAAATTGTTTGACAAAATCCATGTGAACATGAAGTGGTAAAATTGAAAAAACAATATCAAGGATTTTAGCCTAGAATTCTACAATGGCATCAGAGTTATGATATTGATATCCTAGATGGTTTCATGTTAATTATAATGGTTGCATGTCAGCACTCTATCATTATATGTGTGGTATCAATCATTGCATGTCAGTTTTTCTTATTGCATGTTAGTGATCAACACTTGCATGTTGATTTTGAGATTTTCATGTTATTTTTTCCTATTACATGTTAGTGATTATCACTTGCATGTTGATTTTGATCCTTGTATGTTAGTATTTTGGTCTTCATTTATCATTTGAATCATGAAATATAGAAAGATGATGGATTCTTTGCTTGAATCTCTTAGACAAAGTCAGGATAAATTGGAAAGAACTTTTTGAAAGGTGTTTGGGATATATTTAACTCAAAACAATGGTCCCATATTATATCATTAGATTGTGATTAGTTACACACTAAAACCTTTTAAATCTAGATCCTTATAGAAATAAAAAGATTTGGGAAATAGGCATTTCACAATAGGAAATAATCTTGAGTTTCTGCATCAATGAAAGGATGCCTTACTCAACTTAAAGGAAGTGGAGATTTTCTTGTATATGATAGACCAGTAAGAGTCTAAGGAATTACTATGGCAAATGAAGCCATCAATGACTTATTTGGTTAAACCCAATCTTATGAGATACTTAGATGAAGAGGTAAAACTTGTAGTCACTAATTATCTTAGTGAAAATTTCAAAATAACATCTCCAAATTAACCTTATTATAATAGTATCATGAAGGAGGTTTTATTGCTAACTATTGTAATTTTTCATGGATTGGCTAATATTGGAAGCCTTTAATTTTCCAAGAGGGTAACAATACTAGAAACTTTTGTAAAAATCAAATTTTGTAACATCATGTTAGATATTGGTTGTGAAGAGATTATTTTTGAAATGTTTCAAATATTTTGGACTGTTATTAATTAGGTTCATACAAAGAATGCCATAAATTATATGTGAATTATTATGTCTTTGATTTTGGATGAGGATGGTGATATCTCTAAGATATTATTAGCTAACTTATTGGTTGTTTGGAGGAAGGAAAAAGATGTTTCACCTACAACACAGAGTTGTCAAAGAGATTAGTTAAACAACATATGGAAAAATTGAAAAGTCATTTGACAGAAGGAGAATTGATTTCTTATGGTCTATAGATTATAAGTGTTCTTAAAATGAGAAAAAATCAATTAAGGAGAGAACATCATTATTTCACATACCATGAAGTTTAGGCATCTAATCACACATGTGGGAATAATAAAGAAGAAATTGTGATAATGGAGCATGAAGAGGAAGAGAAGACAACATCAAAAAAATCTAAAGTTATGATAGATCCTAAGTTTCAAAAATATGAACACTCAAAACAACAAAAAAGTAAAATGGAAATCCAAAATGACTTTATGGTAGGATCTATAACTATAAATGATAGGATAGAAATTTATGTAAATTTCATAATATTAACCTTTGATACTAATTCAGATCAATCCAGTGAAGTTTATGAGACCTATGACTCCCTTGATGACACCATTAGAAGGTATGTAAATTATAAAAAAATTGAAGCCACTAATGATGAAATTAGGTTGTATGAAAATTCCATATTAATAGGGGGTGTTGAGCACTCAAATAAATTTGATGAAATTTATTCATAAATTGAAGGAATTAGCAAAGTAAATAATGGAGAGGTAACTGATTTTGAAAATATTTTTATTGAAGATAAATTAGAAATCCTAATATGTGGTGTTGATTTTAAATAAGGACCTAAAGAGTTACACATGTTAAAAAACTAATTGATGGTCACTGAAGAAAAGGTTATGCAAGCCTTAACACATTCTAATAACACACAAATTCATTGAAGGACTCTATTGGAAGAGAAACAAAAGGGTATTTAGGTTGAAGCTACTTCATCAAATATGCAAACTATTAAAGGTGCTTTAGAAATAATGAAATCATATTTCTTGCATTTGCTTACTAACAGAGATCATGCTATTAAGTTTATAGAAGAGACCTTGGATGCTTACCAAGAAAAGGTGAATAAGGTTTATGAGTTCACCTTTGAGCTTAAATCAATGAATTTTTTTTATAAAATGTCCAAGGGGCATTATTGGAAGTTAAAAATCAGCTTGATATTACAAAGCAATTCAGGAAGCAAGAGAATGAATAAAGAACTAAAGAAATCAAGAAAGTAATTGATGAGCTTGATATTCTTCAAAAGGAATTTGATTTAGAAGTCATACCAAATAATTCATAAGTTGTATGTGCATATTTGGATCACATAGATGGGTTTGAGAAATAAGGTAGAGGTAGTTTTACAATTTGTTGATAATCCTCTTTTTGAGTTACATGTAGAGTTATCTTTAAATAATCCTCTCTTTGAATTGGATGCTAAAGCACTTCCTAATTTTGGTGACACAAGTGATGAAAACATTAAGATATTGAATCTTGATGTGGATCTCAGACATGAGGTATAAAATTAAGTTTCAACATGGAATATGTTGAAACATGAAGACTTCATCATTAATAATGGTGGGAAGTTACAAATAACTAATTTTAAGCTTGCTGGAAATTTCAAAACAACAACTGAAAGAGAAAATTTAGATCTTGTATTGCATAAATATTTGGTAAGATAAGGGCTTAAACATGGTTTCTTCTCATGGGATAATCTACCTTTTAAATTGGATGTTGACTTGACCTATGGGAGTTTTAAAACTCCTAGTGCTTTGAAAGTTCATTTGGTTGATAACACTTGGTTTATTTTCATGAGTGGTATTCATTTTGGAAAATATACTTTTGGTATCATTAGAAGATTTTCTAATGAGGTACACATGAGTAGTAGAGTTTCATAGCATAAAATTGGTGTGGATGTTTCATCTCTATGAAATCATGTTAGAGGTCACCAATGGAGTATGTTGGAAGGCTATGGTGATTAGAGAGATGCTTCATGGCATGAAAATTTTCAAAATTTCAATTTTGACTATGTTTTTTTGTTGAAAATAAGCTACCATATGATTCCATTTGCATTCTACAAGTGGATTAGAGAGAAATCCTAGTCAAGAATTAGAACATCTTCCAATTCATGACTTTGGAAGAGGTAATTTCAGCCAATATAATGCATACATTTCTTGTTTTGGCTAATAGATTTCATTTATGTAGTAGTGGTTACATTAATAGGGTGATGATTTCCAAAAAATCAGATTATGAGATGCTCATTTTAGACTTGAACAGCTACAATAGAATTCATTTCTTATGTCACTCAAGTGTTACAAAAGGATGGCATATGCTTCCAACGATAGAGGATGATTTATATAGAAATGTTAAATTTGATTTGGGTGAAAAAATATAAGTTATAGAAGTGTTAACAAAGAAATTTAGCACCAACTTTCCATATTTTATCAAAGTGGTGCAACAAAAATGTGGAAGGATAAAATAATTTGATAGAGAGTTTGTTAAATTCATGCAGAGAATCGTTATACTTCTATCTAGGAGAGATAAGGAGGTGTTATTTAAAAGTATGTTTCAATATATGGTGCATCAAAAATATCATATAAAAATCATAAATTTATTTGGGATCTTGGAGATATATTTTTTATTCAAATTTGATATGTTGGTTGAGCTAGCAATTTCTTGAGGGCAAGCAATTTTGGGGAGGGAGGACTATAATGTCCCCATTTTTTAGTAATATTGATTTGTAAGCTTTTTTCTAGTTCTAGTTTTTACCAAAGCAACTTAGTGTTTGATAAGGGGATATCCAAAGTTATTAGAACATGTAGGTTATGTACTACAGAGATGTTTCTTTTTGGCAGTGAGCTCAATTGGTATTCAAGACTCTTGTGACACTTTTAGAAGTGAATTATAGTTTTATGTGTATTTTACAAACTTCTTTGAGGAAGCGTCTATTTATAGTAAGTCACCCAATCTACTTTGATTATCAATATTCATCATCAATATCATTCCAATATAGTCAAGCTTTGATTCCAATACTATTTCAGTGGTTTTTACAACTCAAGTGAATTAATGAGATTTATTTAATAATTTCACTAACGTTGCTTAATTTTATAAAATATTTATAAAAACAACTTAGAATAATAGTTCATTTGGAAGGTAATCAAAAATTTTAAATCATGGACACTTAAAAAAGGGACCTCACACATGAATAAAATATTACTACTTCATAAAGGAGTTTTTTGGAGAAAAAAGGAGTATTTAAAAAGTGAATTTAAAAAGGAACTTTTAGATAGTTCTAGGGGAAATTATAGAAGGAGATTTGGAAGCTCATTTTGGACATCTTGGTTATTTTCTCATTTCCTAAGATTTTGAGAGATTATTATGGAGAAGAAATCCTAGGATGGAAAACCTAGGGGCAATCAATTTTTGTAGTGAAACCATATACCCTATATGGTTAATGGTGGAGCCACTCAAGTTTCACATTTGGATTCAGTGATTGAATAAATTATGAAGTCTTTTAGGCAAGATAATTTATTACATTTACAGGATGTTATTTTCCAAAATATTTTGAAATATTTTGGGTGTTGTGTGTGCAATTGAATTAGAGACATTATTTATTTATTGTGGAGCTAAGAATAAACATAAATTTAATTATTTAATTTCTAGTCTAACCATCTGTACCATTTAGAAAAGTTTTTATACTACTCTAAAGGCTAGCATACCCTTGCCTAAGCAATTATTTTCCCTTGTAAATGGATTCTCAACAATTAAGAAGATAGCATGTATGTTTTCAAGTCATCCATTTAAATAATTATTATTTTTATCTATTTTTTATGAATTTCTGAGTATCAACACTCTATACCAACATTCAAAAAAGAGTATAAAAGTTTATGTTATTCATATTATGCAAAGTTTTGAATCAAAATGAATTGATATATGTTATAAATTATGATTAAATATTGATGCCATATATTCACAAAATATTCCCCAAAAAAATAAATGCAAACTCACTCAAACTAACGTGCAAGAAAACTATTTGATGAAATCCCTGTGAACATGAAGTGGTAAAATTTTAAAAAAATTGTCAAGGATTTAACGAAGGATACTAAATAACAAAGACCTCATGAAAAAAGAAATATAATATCATTTAATAATTTAATGTATTAAATTTTCTCTGAGAATGATCTTCAACTATATAATCTCTCTTTGAATCTCATATATCCTTTATGCTTACAAGCCCTCACCTTGGCCCTAAAGATTAGCCTGCTCTAATACCAATGATAAATCTTATATGTTTTTCCCAAGATATTTATCAATCAAATCATGGGATATACATACAATGCTTAATTCCTATTGTTTAGGATATCAATCCTATCTTTTAACCACTAATCCTCAACCATTTTTGTTCTTCATATATACTCTACAACAACACCTTAGAATTGATTAGCAACTAAACTATCCTATGTAACAAGATATAATGAATTACACCTATTTATTATGTGTAATAATTGACCTAATTTCCTAATAGATTCAATTCCATCAACCATATAAGGCTTACTAAGCATATAAAAATACTAATAATGTAGGCATACATACATCTCATGGCAAAGTACATTGTTATTCACCACTATTGCTAGTACATGTGATTTTTGTTATTTTACAATCAATAAGTTTATACAATCCCTTTTCATGAATACCAACTAAAATCACCTTGTTATTATGAAGAGTTGTACCATGATTTTTTTACCTTGAAATTTAAATAAATAATTAGGATTCTTTTTTATTTCACTAGGAGATATAATATTTTTGTTCATGTTAGGAGCATATTGAACATTGGAACAACTTTAGATATATAGGTGAAATTGTTTGCTATGTTTTCAAAAAAATTGTGATGATGAATCATGGGTGGTGATTTGAAACATGTCAGATCAAAAACATAGTAAACAGTTTCACCCATAAATCTAAAGTTGTGCACAATGTTCAATATGTTCCTGACATGAACAAAAATATTCTCTCTTAGTGAAATAAAAAAGAATCCTAATCATTTATTTAAATTTCAAGGCAAAAAAATTATGGTACAACTGTTCAAAATAAAAAGGTGATTGTATTTTATATTCATGAGAAGGGTCAAAGCAATTCTGATGATGAATCATAGGTGGTGATTTGAAATGTGTCAAATCAAAAACATAGCAAATAGTTTCACCTAGAAATATACAACTGCTCACTCTTATGGATTGTGAAAACATCAAAGATGTTATATTTAACATTCTTGAAAGTTTATCTCATAGTGTTATTCAATGTGATACGAACATCTCCACATACTACAACATACTAAATCTAACTATCACCTAAAAAAATAGGTTCACTTCTACTCTTACCTTCAATAAATATTACGTATGGATCTCTATAACATGTATAGTTTCAACTTGTACCTAAGTTAAAATAATGGATTTTGGACTTTTTTTATTGGTATTAGGATGCAACAAATCTATTTCTATTGTTATTCCTACCTTTACCTTTAATCCATGCACTAAATGCACTCTTTATAGTGTTTGTGGTTGATGCTTATGCCTAATATTATTTACGCTCATTTTGCCAAAAGAGTGTTGACAAATAGAATTTAAGCATTTGGATCTCCATAATTAGATGTAAGAATTTAAAAAATGAATTATAGGATGGTTGTAAGCTTTGTAAAACCAAATCTACCATATCTTTATCATCCATTGGTTTCTTGATAGTACATAACTGATCACTAAGATACTTTTGTTACAAAAAGTATTGAAAGATTGATCTTCCTTATAAATTAATAGATAATTAATATTTTTTAAGACACATTTCTCATGAAAAGTTTGACATCTAGTAATTTTTCTTAATGTTTATTCACATTATTAATGCTAGAATGACATTCTATACTTCTAGTTCTTATTCATCCTAACATGCAACTTTAGAAGCATTAAAGCATCTTTATGTTTATTTTCATTGTATGTGGGATTGTCAACAAGTATTTGTTAATTATTTTAGATAATTTGGTCAAGTTATCTATATTCAAAAATGGTGACTATTTTATGACTCCACAAACTATTTTTTTCCTATCGAACTTCTAAGTTTCAGATGAAAGTAAAGGTTGTATTTTAGACATTGTTGAGAACAAAACTAGACCACCTAACATGTAAAAACTAAAAATTATCAAATTTAAAAGATAAAAATATAAAAATACAATTTTAAATCACTTTGACACACTAATGTATACTCAGGGAAAATCACATTAGAAATCTCCCAACAAATGAAAATTTAATTGATTTAAATCCCCCATCATAGAGTAAATATTTAAAACAAATTTTAAAGTTCAAACTTTATAAACTTTCATAATGGAATAAATATAACACTTGATTAGAATCACAACAATGGATCAAAATATGATTGACATAAGAGTATAATACCAAATAACTGATACGGGTATAGGTACAATTATCGAGTACATGGATAAAATGGATTTTTTTGGGAGGGTTTGGGTATGGTTGGGTATAGATGTACAATATATATATATATATATATATATATATATATATATATATATATATATAATAAAAAATAACCACATAATATGCATAGAGGAAACAAAATAAGTTAAATAACCATAAAACATACTCATAATTTCAATGCCAAACATCAAACTTTGAATAGTTTTATAAATTATAAACAGGTACATAGTGCAACTACAAATGTTACAAATTACAATGTATGGAAAATAATAAAGATAACGTAACATCACTATTGTCTATATTAATTTTAAAAAAATATTTTTCAGTTGTGATATCTTCATCATGATATGGTTCATTAGAACCACAAGTAGTAGTAGTGCCACTCCCAGTAGATCCTCTATGCAGGTCATGTGAAGTACCCTCCAAATATGTATCAAGTATTGAAAGTTAGGAAATAGAGGCATCCAAGTTGGTAGTCTCTGGGTCCACATCCCAACAATTTATTTCCCCTTCCTTGTAGTTAGGTTATTTGTGTGAGAGAAGATGTAAGTTGGAATGCACATAGACCAAGTCCTTTTCTTTTTTTGATGCCAACTTGTTGTGCTTCACTAAGTGGATAAAGTTGTAGGTACCCCAGTTTTGCTTGGTGGATGATGAAATTTCAACCTATTGAGGCAATCCACAAAGTTAATTTATATTATAATTTATAAAAATAAAAAAGTTAAAATAAAATATAGAAATAAATATGAAGGGTAAATATTTTTAAGAAAATCTTACTTGTGATATAATTCTAATAGAAAGTGGTTGGAGGTGGGTGTATGCTTACCCATGGATGTGACACCAAAATTGAGATTCCTTCTTGTACTTATCATGGATGGAGGCAAGGGAGGGACCCATGAAGGATATGAAATGTGCAAACTCTTTTCTAACTTGGTCTTCAATTTTTGGATCAAGGAAGAGTCTAGAGAATGCCACCTTATATCCCTCACTAACCTCATCATCCCTATATGGTGTGAACCTCCTAAGAAAAGAAAGGATATATGTACCATAGCATTTGGGCATCAAGGAAAAAGTAAGAAGATGCAATGGGGTGGACATTTTATTCCACCTTTCAATGAGATGTGACTACACTTCCTTGAAGAACCTCTTTGTGGGATCTTGCTCTTTGGCATTTATGATGGATCTATTGTTCTCAATCATTGAGTTTATTCTATCATAAATCTCACCCAAACATGGATGATCCATGTACACATATCTCAACATACTAATGATGGGATCAATAAAACTCAACAAATACTCCACATGTTCCCACCATGCATCATCAAGAATCCACGCTTTCACCTCTGTGTCCCTCTCAGTGTTTGCCTACCTCCATATAGTCTAGAGGTTGTTGATGACCATGCTACTCAATACCTCACACACCTTTGTGGACCTATCAATGTTTTCCTACCTCCATATACTCCAAAAGTTGTTGATGACCATGTTGATGACAAGTCATCTCAAAATGAGGGTGTGTGAGGCAATCTAAGTCCCAGCAACCTAACACCAAATCAAAATAAATTAAAATTAAAATTAAAAAAAGTGTTAAAATTACAAACTTACAAAATTAAACATTAAATTAAAAATAAAAATATACATGATTCATGAATAAAATTTAAAAATTTAAATAAAATATTACCTTCAACAACTGTAAATTTGATAAGGTCATGAAGATGCCTTGGGAAAAATGATGGTTAGATATGAATATTTGGATCTCGCTTTCCTCCTCATAGACTTGTTTGATCTAATAATTTTTTTTACCCAATGTTTACAACATAAGGTTGAGGTAATTAACAACACATGGTATTCAAAATATGTGCCCATACCGCTCCTCAACCAATATGCCCATAGATTTAAAAAAATTAGCATTGTCCATTATAACTTGGACAACATTTTGAGACCCCACCACCTCAATGGAATCTTTCATGATGTTGGAAATGAATCATGCATCCTTCACTTACCCCTGACAATCATTGACCCTTAAAAACATTAGCCCTTTAGGTCTCACTATGACCACATTAATCAATGGTTTATTTGTTATATCTTTCCATCCATCAGAAATGATGGACACCCCTGTCTTAACCCATGAATCCCTGATGGGATTTAATGCATCTTCATATTTTTTTCATTTCTTTTGTCAACAATGTGGTTCTTACCTTTTCATACCTTGGGCTGATGAACCCTTTAGGGGCAGCATTGATATATCTCACCATATCATTCCAATATGTTGATCTAACAACATTGAATGGTAGTCCACATGTATAGAGACAATGTGTAATCCTTTGATCTACTATGTTCCTTGACTCATTATGGAATGACCTTTCTTATGGGCTTGAATCTTTTTTTATCTTGTGATCAAGAGGTGAATCCTCTTCCCCTATGGTCATGTCAAGTGTAGCAAGAAATGGGTGTGATGGGGCAACTATACTAGGATGAGATTGATCAATATCCATGGGGGTCAGTATTTTACTGATCAAAGGATGGCTATATCATTTATCAAAAAGGGCATCTACTTCTTCTTTTTCTTTGATGTATACGAGAACCTTTGCATGTGGTAATCCCTTTCCTAGTTTTCCATTTATACTATTCCCACCAGAAATTTTTATTCCTTGGCTTTTAATTACACACAAATGGGCTTTCACCTATTTATATGAGCTCTTATATTAATAGCCACATTTTAAAAATTTCCAAAGGAAACACCCTCCACCTACTAGTTTTTCAAGAAACTTCACATACTTCTAAAGAGGGGCTTGAACACTGGCTCTAGAGGGTAATCCTTGGCCCACTAAACTAGCACTTACATTGGCAAACATTTTGGCAAATCAAAAATCCCTATAATGCTTGATAAAATTATAATACTAATTAATATTTTAATATTTAGTATTTGTTAAAAAATCTTTAAAATTTATTAAAAAAATAACAAAAGAATAAAAAATAATTATAAACAAACATACATTTAAAAACTAGAAGAAGAAAAAAACTAAAAAGAACCTACAAAACTAAAAAAAAATGTTCCTTGAATGAATAATCCTCCTTATTGAAAGCTCTTCAAGGCCTTTGGTGTCACTTAGGTAGAGATAATGGCATATATTTAGCATAAATAAAGAGTTTCAATATTATACAACTAAAAAAATGAGCAAGAGTGAACAAATATGCAATGGGAGGTAAAAATGAAATGAAAGGTAAATGTGTTGTTATCTTTTGATAAAATGAGTGTGATTCATGATTTTAAGGTTGCAAATTCACTTTAAAGTGTTTTTTAAAAAAAATTGAGGCCCATATTTGACTTTGATAGAAAAAATAAGGAGGAAAACAATTAAAAAGACATTTTTTAGGTGGTACACCCCAACCCCTACAAGTACATCCAAGTACATCCATACCCTGGGCATAGGCCTGGTGTACCACCCCCTTACCCATACTAGTACATTATGTACCCATACCTAGGGGGTGTAGGGTTGTATCTAGAAATGTATAATCTTGCTCTTCCTTGAGTTTAATATGTCATGTTTTCACTATCTATGTCCATGGCTCTATTGTGTCCTCATAGGAAGTAGGTTGGATTTCCTTAATTTTCCTTTAGAATAAGGGTACCTATCCTTAAATAAACCATATTTTTTGTCAATGCATGTACATAGTTTTCTTCTAGTTCTATATGATTATATGATCAACTTATGCTTTTAGTTCAATGTGTTTTGTTATTTGGTAGCTATCTCTTGGCTGGTTTCTAATAAGTTTCAGAATATCTATAAACATGTATAATAGTTTTTTGTGTTTAATAATAGGTATAAGAAATTGGATGTTTTATCTATTGTTGGCTTGATTTTTCTAGGCATTTCTAACCTCCCATTGAACATATAATGGAAGCATAGCCATATTTTTAAAGTCTTCTTTTTGTTTATATAAATTACTCATATTCAAAGCAAGAAATGAACAATATTTGGTTGTGTTTATGCATTTATTTTTACTTCTTTATTTATACTTTTGTTTATAATATTTGGTAATGTTTATGTATAGTTTACTTATAGTTGTGTAAAATCATCTTGTCCATGCTTTGACACAAAATTCTTACATTTCATCTCATCAATTGATTTACATTTATGATCTTAACAAGTGCCAAATTTATCACAATATTACAATACATCTTCCAAGAAGAAAGAAGAAAAAAATTATTATTAATTGTTTATGTTTTTTATAATTGATTTGATTCTACATCAATTATTTTTGCCCTATTCAAGACTCAAATAGTTTTATTTATTATTTATGAAAATACCAACCTGTGGATTCTTCATTGTTAAAATATTTTTATTTCCAAACTCCTACCTAACTCCCCTACTTGCTCCAAAAATTGACAGTGATAAGAATTAAATGAAGTTTTTTAAAATTTCAAAATTAGAGCCCTTTTGATTCATTGGGGGAAATTTATGTATTAGGTGAGAATTTATAAAAGATAAAGGAAAAAGAAATGAAGACAAGTAGAAGACATTTATTCAATACAGCAACAACAGTCATTGAGAATGTGCAACAGAAAATAGAGCAATAGCTTGTAGGAGAGCAAAGCAGGGAAAGAACAAGGGAGTTAACTATAGTAAAAGTCAATAGCTTGGAAGAATATGTAGTAGTATAATATAATATAATAGTATACAAGTAATAAGATAAGAACATAGTAGCAACCTATGAGAAGAGAGCAAGGGAAATTGAACAAAGTCAGTACCAAAAGAGAATGAGTAGAAATAGTTAAGGAAAGTCCCTTTTAAGGGTATTTTATGAGTTATTTTAAAACAATAGTAGTTGTATTTTTAGAATAATTTTTTTAGATTTTTATATATTCAAATTTAGTGTTTATTTTTCCATATTTTCTCCCCTCCCCTATTTTTATCTTGTGTTTTCTATATGTTGCCCACCTAGGCCTTTCAATTTGGTTATTTTTTTCCTACATAACCACTACTACTATAGAATTTTACAACAATTGGTATTAAATCTATTGGTGAAGATCAGTCAGGTTGTGAGTGCATTCAGATAGGTATCAAAGAGTTTAGGGTCATAGAAACAACCCCTTATGTTTGATGGCAAAAATTATAATGTGTGGAGAAACAAGATGAAAATAATATTCAACTCTCAAGAGTTATGGGAGTAATTAAATTTGGGTACAATGAGGTTTTAGACATGGTAGCCTTTAATGATTTGAACCAATCACAAAGGAATGTGTTAAAGGAGAATAAGAGGAAAGATGCCAAAGCACTCAATTACATACAAATGGCTTTGGCTGACTCAATCCTTCCTAGGATAAAAGTAGTTGTCCATTCCAAGAAAACATGGGATATTTTGTAAAATGCATATCAAGGGAGTGACAAGGTGAAGCTTGTCAAGTTTCAACTCTTGAGAAGATATTTTGAGACACTACAAATAAAGGAGAATGAGTCCATCAATGATTTCTTCACAAGAATAATGAACATTTTCAATCAAATGAAGACATGTGGTGATAACCTTAAAGATCATAGGGTCATTGAAAAGGTGTTGAGGAGCCTTCCAATTAGATTTGACCTTATAGTGGTTGTAATAGAAGAGTTAAAGGATTTGAAGCAAATGATGGTGGATGAGATAATGGGTTCCTTGCAAACCCATAAACAAAGGTTGAATAGGTCAACCACCTCCTCCCATGAATAAGCATTCAAGACTAATGTGAATGTGAAAGGAAGGGGGAGAGTATCAAATAATAGAGAGAGAGGAAGAACTTGTAGCAGTCAAGAAGGTGGAAGACATAGCCATCAAGAGTCACATGGAAGAGGAAGAAGAAGGAGAAACAACACTTCTAGAGGAGGATCTACATAAAGATATAATAAATCTAGCATCCAATGTTATTATTGAAAGAGGCTATGAATGAATAAATGCATGCCATAGAGAGAAATGACACATGGGATTTAGTTGACCTACAAAAAATAAAAGAGGTCAGAGGAGTTAAGTGGGTGTGAAATACAAAAACTACTCCTAAAGGTAAGATAGAGAGGCATAAGGCAAGGATAGTGGCGAAGGTATACAAGTAAAGGCCTGAACATAATTACAATAAAATGTTTGCACTTGTATTAAGGCTATAAATTATAATAACAATCATATCCATTGTTTCCCAACACAAGTGAAAAGTGTATCAAATGGATGTGAAGTCAACATTATTGAATGGAGTACTAGAATAAGAGGTATGCATGGGATATCCATTTGGATATGATATTATCAAGCATGATAATAAAGTGTATAGGATAAAAAAGGCATTGTATGGGCTCAAGCAATCCCCAAGAGCATGGTACAACTGTATAGACTCATATTTGTTGAACAAAGATTTTAGTAAGAGTAAAAGTGAGCCCACAGTATACATAAAACCATGCAAGGAAGATATTTTGATTGTTGTATTATATGTGGATGATCTAATATTCACTAGTAATGTAAAATAGTCCATTGAAGATTTTAAAATAGCCATGAAAAATGAATTTGAAATGACTGATTTGGGCTTCTTAAAGTACTTTCTTGGGGTAGAAGTCAAACAAATGGATGAAGGCATATTAATATGCCAATCTAAGTATGCAAAGGAGATCTTATAAAGGTTCAAGATGTTGGATATCAATCCTATGTTCACTCCATCCAAGATAAGTTTTAAGTTATGTAAAGATGATAACAGTAGCAATGTAGACCCTACACGCTATAAGAGCCTAGTGAGAAGCCTAATGAATTTGACTGTAATAAGGCCAGACATCATGTATGTAGTCAACCTCATATAAATATTTATAGAGATGCCAAATGAGACACATTGTCAAGTGGGCAAGAGGATATTGAGATACATGAATGGAATAATGGATTATGATGTTTTATATACAGTAGTAGATAAGTTTCAACTTGTTGTTTTCATAGACTATGATTGGGTAGGCAACTTTGATGACTAAAAGAACACTTTAGGATATGTATACTATCTTGGTTCTAGACCCATATCTTGGGATTCAAATAAATAACCCATAGTGTCACTTTCTACAGCTAAAGTAGAGTATATAACAGCTAATGTAGTAACATGTTAGGTTATATGGTTGAGAAGGATACTTTTTGATTTGCATGAGGAGAAACAAAAAGCTTTTATGATCTATTATGATAATGTATCATCTATAACAATTGTAAAAGAACCCCATGTTTCATGGTAGGAGAAAACACATTGCAATCACATATCATTTTATTCATGAGTTAGTTGAAAATTATGTTATAGAGCTTAATTTTTATAAGTTAGATCAAAAGCTAGCTAATATTTTCACTAAGCCATTGTATAAAGACACTTTCATGCACCTAAGAGGAAGGTTAGGGTCATTAATGTATCATAATTAGGCTTATAAAGTTATATGGTAGCTTTGGAGTCCTATAATATAACTATGGATTTCAATAGGGTAGGTACAAGTCTTGATAGTTTAGTTATGGATTTTGTTAGTCTAGATACAAATTTTAGCAGGCCAGTTATGGATTATAGTCTAGCTATAGATTTCATCAGTCCAGCTCTAGATTTCATTAGTTCAGCTATGGATTTTGGTAGGGTAGCTATGGGTTACAGTCTAGCTATGTATTTTGATAAGGTAGCTATGGATTTCAATAGTCTAGCTATGGACTCCATCAATAGAGCTATGGACTTTAGTAACAAAGCTCTAGACATGCATAAAAAAGGTGAAGAAACATTTGATAAGCTAAAGAGAAGTTATAAAGAGGTTTTGAAGATTGAGATAAGTCTATCTAACTATGGTAGGAAGGTCAAAAATAAGGGGGAGTATTAAAATATTGTTATTTCTGACCTCCTACCTAATTCCCTTGTTCCAAAAATTGATAGTAATAAGAATTAAATGCATTTTTTCAAATTTCAAAATTGGATCCCTTTTGATTCATTAGGGGAAAATTTATGGATTAGGTGAGCATTTAGAAAAAACAAATGAAAAGGAAATGAAGACAAGTAGAAGACATGTATTCAATATAGCAATAATAGTCATTGAGAATGTGCAGCAAAAAATAGAGCAACAGCCTGTATGAGAGCAGAGTAAGGAAAGAATAGGGGAGTTAACTACAACAATAGTCACTATCTTGAAAGAATATGTAATATAAAAATATAATAGAGCATTAGTAGAGTAATAAGAGTAGAACATAGCAATAACCTAAGAGAAGAGAGTAAAGGAAATTAAACAGAGTTAGTAGCAAAAGAGAATGAGCAGTAGTATTTAAGGAAAGTCCCCTTTAAGGGTATTTTGTGAGTTATTTTTAAACAATAGTAACTTTATTTGTAGAAGAAAATTTTTAGAGTTATATATTTGCAAATTTAGTGTTTATTTCTCCACATTTTCTCTCCTCCCCTATTTCTATCTTGTGTTTTCTATTTGTTGCCCACTTGGGCCTTTCAAATTTGGTTATTTGTTGCCTACATAACCATTACTGATGTAACATTTTCCAAAATTTATTATATTACATAAATTTAATCTATAAAATAACTTATGATGTAAATAGTAGTAACATGTTCCTTTCGACTTGTATATGGTTTTAAAAATATTAAATAATGTTGTTTCCCTAGAACAAAGATGACTGCATGCTTCTCAATTTTATGTGTATTTATTTTGAAAAGGTGGAAAAAAAGATGCTTAGGTGAAGGGGATTTTGCTTAGAAAATATAGTTATTTATAAGGATTTTCTTATATACTTTATATGTATTTAAAACCAGACAAGTTACTCATTCTCTATTCTAGGCAAGTTGGATCAATTTTACATAGTTCATATCCAATCAATATTATATTGGGTACTTTAATTACACATGATCTATTCATATTTTTTGTTTTGATTTTGTTGTGTGTTAGGTTCACCACTCAATTTTATCATTGCTCAATATAGAAAACCAATCCATTATTTGTAGTTTTAAAGGAATTTAATTTTTTTAGACAACTCCATGTTTGAATAACTTTGAAAAGTTTCGAAAAATATAAGAACAATATTATCCTACTAACAAATGTTTATTGTGCTTGTTTGTTAAGTGAGTCCCTTGTTTTATGATTATTACCAAAAAATGCATGAAAAAAGATGTCCTTAAGGTAAGGATTGCTCATGGAGGTCATCTTAAGATAACTTAAACACAAATGATTAAAATTTCCCAAAAACTAATATTAATATAATATTATCTCTGACTTTAGGAATATTTAAGAAACACAACAGTACACAAATCTGACTTTAGGAATATCATCAATCAGAGCATCTAATGGATAAAATCAAATTTGAGAAATATTGTGAGATCATGAATCTTGAATTTGGCATGGATTTATCTCTAAATTGGTGTACATATTTCATAGAACTTAAATTAAATAGATTTTAAACACAGTCAACTGCCATGTGTGTGTACTATGCCTCATTTTATTTTATACATGCTTATTGTTTATCTAATAGTAATGAAGGATTAGGTGATTTAGTTAGATGTGATCTATGTGGGATCTATTTGATTGAGATCTATTGGGGAAGATGTATAGATATGAGATAGAGTTGGAGGCAGATAGTAAGACCTTGAGATGCCTTTGGACTTTCCAAGGAACATGACTTCCCTCATGGAGATTGCCACTACTTTCAAACTATCTACTATAGTAGCACTGAATGGTATTTTTAATTTTAATTTTTTATTTTTCAAAAACTATTATGAATATTTATTTTATTATTTTATGATGAAGATGATCATGATCATGAGACAATTTTAGCTTGTCAAAATAAATCCACTTGTCAATTATCTTGTAGTTAAGGAAAATGAAAAGGAAAAGGGTCACCCACTTGTTGATGAAAAAACAAATTTTATGTGATTCAATGAGTGGTGGTTCCATTACTTAAATCCTTAATCATGAATAAATTCAATTTATCATCCCTATCCATTAGGAACTCATTTTTTTAGCTCCCATATAATGGGGAATTGTTTCAACAAATATAAGCATGACAATGTAGTGGTAGGTTAAGAGTTTTATGTCATGTCCCCTTTTCAATTGACATGTTCAGAGTTGAGGATTAGCCTATTATAAGACCTTCATAGGCTGATAGGATGGATAGAGGGTCATAATGGAGCTTGGCTTGGCTTCGATTTGTAGAGTTTCTATAGTTGGTTTTCATTTGGGTTCTTTTAGACATGTTTGCCTGAGCTCCTATTATTTAGGGACTTCTGACATGTAGCGGAGCGCTCTTATTTTGGCATGATCATGTGTGAAATCACTCCCTGGGTCACCAGCTTCAGATGGTTCGAGGATCTAACATGTATTGAGGGAGATATTAATATTTGATTGATTTAATCAAATATTAATTATTTGGTCTAATTTTAATTAGAAACCCTAATTCTAATTTAAGAAAACCCTAATTAGGGCAAGCATATCTTTTTGAGGGTATAAGGGTTTCTCATGGGAGAGAATTGAATTATTAATTTATTATTGATATTGATTGTTGCCAAGGGTTCCAGGATTCCATTTGCATTGGAGAACATCCACTCTTCAGTGTGTGCGATTCAGAGGTTATGAGATATCAGTCGATCTATGGCCAATTCGAGGGATAGCTTCATAGAGAAGTTATCACAATATTTCAGATAGAGATCTTCAAAATTAGGTATCTAGAATACAGGCCACCATATATTATCTTGTCTGTATGGAATCCATACCGATCTGTGCAATTCCATACAGTTCTACCACAGGCTAGACACCGCCGCAAGGGACACAGGAACTGACATCGGCAGGCCAGTGACCGACATCAGTCGACTGTAGATTGATGTCAGTAGAGTAGCTAACCTATAGAGATTGACGTTGATAGAATATCAACTGACGATGGTAGAATAACTGATGCTAGTGACTGTGTTGTTGACACATCAACCTGAGAGCCGCATAGATTCAGTGTTTATGTCCAGATTTGCAAAAGACCAGGTTTTGAGTCAAAATTTGTATTACTTTATATGCATGCTAGAGATTCAATATTGTAATCATTCTGAAGAATAATAAGAGCACTAATTAGCCAGTTGATAGATTATACTACTATCTATCTATTTAATTGAATTTATTCTACAAAATCATATCTTTGTTTAGAGCTTTTGTCTTTCTATATTCCCTATTGGTTGGGGATATTACAGTGGTATCAGAGTTTTTGTTTTTCTATAGTCCCTATTAGTTGGGGATATTACAGTGGTATTAGAGCTTTGTTCTGGTATCAGAAGGGGACATTACAGTGGTATCAGAGCCAAATTTCTGCCATCCTGTTGGGTAGACCAGAGCCAAATTCCTGCCATCCTATTGGGTAGATTGGACATTCAATCGGTAAGTACCCATGATTACTTTAAGTACTCAAAAATAGTGGGACAAGGATATGAAGAAGCTGAAACAAAGTTTGAACTAGTTGGTTGAAACCCAGAGGAGGATGAATGAAATCCTTTTAGACCCTACATTCGAAGCCAAATTAGTACAACGTATGACATCCTTTTTTAAAGGGTCCACAACACCACCTTTGGATCAAGGGGCTCTTAACGGTCTACATAGGAAAAAGCTTTGCTTATACTACAAAGGTCCATATGATGCCAATCACGATTGTCCTTTGAGGCCTAAGGGCAAGGCAAATCATGTGATATGGGCGTATTGTGAGGATTCGAAATCAGAAGATTCTGAACAGCAGGATAGTTTTGAGGAGTCAGAGGTAGAGGCTTCAGAGCCTAAGGTAGAGGTAGATTTAGAGCTACACATACATGAGGCAATGAAGGTGGCTCACCAAGATTCTGAGAGACATGTGGTCAAGCTTAGTCATGAGGATTTGGACTCTCAGTTAGTTACAGAGGATGAGGGAGCAGAAGATTGTGATGATGAGATAGTTTTAGCAGCAACTTCTTCAGAGTCAGATGAGGATGAGTCTGATGCTTACATTCAGAGTGTGGAGGTATACTTAGAGGTTAGTACATTGAGTGTTGTTGGTGAGTACGTTATTATAGTTGTTGCTAAGGAGTATGTTGTTGGGGCTGACACACATGTTCAGGATTTGGAAGTACCTAGTCCTGATGAGTTTGGCATACCAGTGGAGTCGAGTCTCCAAATTGATTCTTCTCACACCGATGACAGTGTGGTATAGTTTTTCATGCCACCTTTATAGAGGGATCAGTTATGGGATGGATTGGCACTATCTTTTATAGATGGAATTGGTAGTTGCAAGTTACACAGCCTACAGTATCGACACATCCAAGGCAGTTGTGATTTTAGAGATTGGTTGAGTTACATTCATCAGTTGGATTATGGATTCCTCTTGGTTATATTTTAGAGGATATTACAGGAGCTTGCATTGATTATCATCAGTATAGATCATGACTACATTTGGGATCTAGGTGGATTGATGGGTTTGTTGTTCTGAGATTGCTTGGGGACAAACAATTTTAGGAGGGGCGGATTGTCATGTCCCCTTTTCAATTGACATGTTCAGAGTTGAGGATTAGCCTATTATACAACCTTCATAGGCTGATAGGATGGATAGAGGGTCATAATGGAGCTTGGCTTGGCTTCGATTTGCAGAGTTTTTATAGTTGGTTTTCATTCGAGTTCTTTCAGACATGTTTGCCTGAGCTCCTATTATTTAGGGACTTTTGACATGCAAAAAAACACTCTTATTTTGGCATGATCATGTGTAAAATCACTCCCTGGGTCACCAACTTTAGATGATTCAAGGATTCGACATGTATTGAGGGAGATATTAATATTTGATTGATTTAATCAAATATTAATTATTTGGTCTAATTTAAATTAGAAACCCTAATTCTAATTTTAGAAAACCCTAATTAGAGTAAGCATATCTTTTTGAGGGTATAAGGGTTTCTCATGGGAGAGAATTGAATTATTCATTAATTATTGATATTGATTGTTCCTAAGAATTTCTTCTGTGAAGACTGAGCCAAGGGTTTCAGGATTCCATTTGCATTGGAGAACATCCACTCTTCAGTGTGTGTGATTCAAAGGTTGTGAGATATCAGCTGATCTATTGCCAATTCAAGGGATAGCTTCATACAGAAGTTATCACAGTATTTTAGATAGACATCTTCAAAATCAAGTATCTAGAATATAGGCCGCTACATATTATCTTGTCTGTATGGAATCCATACCGATCTGTATAATTCTGTACAGTTCTACCACAGGCTGGACAACACCGCAGGGGACACATGAACTAACATCGACAGGCCTGTGACCAACATCGATCGACTACAGATCGATGTCAACAGAGTAGCTGACCTATAGAGACCGACATCAGCATAATATCAACCGATGATGGTAGAATAATCGATGTCGATGACTGTGTTGTTGACACAGCAACCCGAGAGTTGCACAGATTTAGGGTTTATGTCCAGATTTGCAAAAGACTAGGTTTTGAGTCAAAATTTGTATTACTTTATATGCATGCCAAAGATTCAATATTGTAATCATTCTGAAGAATAATAAGAGCACTAATTAGCCAGTTGATAGATTATACTACTATTTATCTATTTAATTGAATTTATTCTACAAAATCATATCTTTGTTCAGAGCTTTTGTCTTTCTATATTCCCTATTGGTTGGGGATATTACAGTGGTATCAGAGCTTTTTTTTTCTATAGTCCCTATTGGTTTGGGTTATTATAGTGGTATCAGAGCTTTGTTTTGGTATCAGAAGGGGACATTACATTTTAGTTTAAAATATATTTCTTTCTTTATTTTTTATTCCTAAAATATCTTAGAACTAGAAAAGGTGTATGAGAGGTTATTTTTAAACAAAATAAAAATATAATATGATTTCAAAAAATATCATTTTTTTCACTATTTTAGATTTTGAAAAAAGAACATTGTTATATTTTATTCAAGTTACTTAGTGTTGAGGGACCTTGGAGCTAAAAAAATTGTTGGATGAGATATATTAAGTGGAAAAATAAAAATATGGCATAAATTTAAAAAATAAAATTTAAGTATATATTTTCATCTTTATTGAAATCTTTATTCTACAGCGTTAGTTTGAAAAAATTCAAAATTTCCTTTCTTTTTTTATATTGAAGGTATGTATAATTAAGGGACTTTGGGCATATACAAATTTGTATGATATGTAATCAACAATAACTAACTAAACTTGGAAACTAAAAATATCTTTAATTTTAAAAACTACTTAAATTTAAGCATATGTTTTTTTTGTCTATAGCAAAATCTCATTTCATTATTTCCTAGTGTATTTTAATTGGTATAAAGAAAAACTAAAATTTATCATCTTCCATAATTTATTCATTACATTTTATTCTTTTATCATTCTCATCTTTGATTCAAACATGAAAATTTACTATTTAGTACACATAAAATTAATTTTATTTTAATTCTTATATGTCCCTTCTTTTTTCAATCTCTTGTTTTACACATTTTAATGAAAATAAATCTCTTGTTTTGGCACAACCTTTTCATATTAATGTTGATGCTATGGAGGAAAAATGACAAGTATAAACCATCATTACCAACATTCTATCATCAATTAGCCATTAAGTGTGCCATCATATTTCATCTCCTCTTTAATATGTTGGTATGGGATCTTGAAATTCTTAATTTCCATCCTAATTTATTATGTGATATTGTTTACTTGATAGATGTTACATTGCCCATTTTTTATTTCTTTAATAATTAGTATTAAGTATCCTTATAATTTAATATTTTACCTTGTGTTTTTATTATCGAATCCTATTTTTTTTAAGAAATGCATTGATTTTGCCATATCGTTTGTATTTGGTTCTAATTGGGCTGAAAATATTAACTAATCTTACTAGTGCTAAGTACTTTCTAGTCTAATTTTTTGCATTATATTTTTCTTATCCACTCCTATTTCTTCTAATAGAGACATTGATTTTGTCATATCCTTTATATTTGGTTCCAAGTGGGTTATTAATATTAACAAATATTTTCCATTACCATCTCCAAAAATCCTTGACCTTCCTACTAATCTTAGATTTCCTTTCACATCACTATCAAAATTTAGTCTAACCCAAATTTTAAGAGGTTTATTTCCCACATCTTTAGGTTTTTAGGTTATTTATAACAAACCTATAATAATTTTTTTAATAAATTTCCATCTATCACAATTACATATCTTCTTTGGAAGGCTTATTCATTTTCTTTAATATTCTCCACAACATTTTTTTTAGATTTTTCTATACAACCTTTGATTTTGAATAGTAACATCTACACTTCAAAATTCACTTCCTTCCCTGTTTCTACTTAACACTTTGTTCTTACATTTTGTATGTAGAGAAAATATTGTTGATGATATAAATATCCTCCAATATTGGAAAATATTGAAGACCATATTAGATCCAACACACATATATGATATTTTTCCATGAAGTCGTAGTGGCTATAGACAAGGGCTTTGTATAATGAGGATCATGATACTATTAGGATATGTATGTATGGAAATGATGAATAAAGACTTACCTAGGTCTTAGATGTAAAATGAGTAGTCAAATGAGAGAGAATGTGAGTAGATGATCCTTGATATATATCTAATATGAAGGATTGCAACTAAGAGGTATTTCATCTAAGAGTTGTAAAAAAGAGTATAAATAATTAAACAAAACATCAAAAATAACATACATTAATGAATATAAATTAATCTAAGTATTTAAGACTAACATACTAATATGATATATCCACCAAACTAAATAAATAAAGAGTATATGATTAGAATTACTTTAGCTTGACTTTTTGGCTATTCAATTTCTACCTTGTCTCAAGTGGCACTTTGTGAGAGATGTAGGTATCCTTAGTTGGGGGTTATAAAGACTTGGTTTACTTATTTGTGTATGCACACCTTAGGTTAGGGTATTAAATCCTCTCATTTTAGGTATGTTGGTGATTTAGTCTAGGGCATGTGTTGCAAGTTATGACACTCCTATGTAGTGGTGGAATAGCAACATGTGATCTACAACCTAACAGAGGAATTTCACTTAAGAGACCTCAAAATAATGCTCAAAAAAACCAAAATTGAATATTCACAATGATATATAATGTGTTATATATTGGATATATATATATATATATATATATAATTCATTAAATTTAGATTATATATTTGGATTAGAGAGAGGCCAAAAAACCTCTCATATATATAGAGGGGATATATATATATATATATATATATATATAATTCATTAAATTTAGATTATATATTTGGATTAGAGAGAGGACAAAAAAACTCTCATATATATAGAGGGGTGTACACACACACACACACACACACACACACACACACACACACACACACACACACACACACACACACACACGTATGTATATACACCCCTCTATATATATTAGAGTTTTTTTGCCCTCTTTATAATCTAAATATAATTAATAATATATTTATCTAACTCCCCATATATAGAGAGGGGGGAGGGCCAAAAGAACCCAACAAACCCCTCTCTAGATAAATTATATTAGATCTAGAGAAGGGGGCAGGGGTGGGATGGGGCTAGGTGGGATATAGAAATAGAATATAGCAAAAAATTATCAATGATAACTATATGTATATGTATTGGATAATTATTAAAATTCTGGAATTACAATTGGATTATCTATCATCACTTATTCAACCCCCCTCTCACTGATTATACCTCTAATATATGGATCTATGATTTTATACAATTCAGTTCATTATTTCCATGAGTTCACATATTTATTAAAAAATACAATAAAATAAGTGGCCAAAATTATCTTTATAAAGATAATTAAAACTATATGAAACATTTGTTTTAATAAAACAATATGTGTCATTCAACCATGGGTTATAGATCATGGGATTTTAAAGTGACTTTATGAACTATGCAGAGATGTTGGATTTTTAAATCAAACCTAATATCCTATGAGTTCATGATCTCTTGAATCATAGGGTGACATGGTAAGATATAATTTAATGATGTAATGGTCACATACTTATGGAATCAAAGAGAGGTCAAAAGGTTACCCAAAATATTGAGTTTAGAAGGGATGTGTGGCATGATCATGGACTCATAGAGTGATCAGATACAACTCATAAAATCATGGAATTTGTTTCACATAATCATATGATTAAGTTATAGGGGCCACGAGATTCGATCATGGAATCACATGATTCTATTTTCTTAGGGAATTCCATGTTACAACACCAAGAGGTTATGAATGATTTAGGTGAATATATATGGGAAAATGAATTAAATTAAACCTAATTTAACCTTTGACTTTGATTTCAATTGAAGTGATTGTGGGGAATCCTAGTGTGAACCTTAAATTTAGATTAAATTAAATTGGTCACAATGATTTAAGATTAAGAATATGAATTGTGTAAACAATTCAATGAAATAAAACCCTAGACTAGGAATACATTATGATGATGAAACAACTTGGTTCACAAATTGAATTAAAAGGAAGATTTTACAAATAAAATGTATATTGATTTTTTCAAAAGAGGGTATTTGTTTCTCATAAATAAATGGTCATTTTGTGACAAAAAATGGTGACGTCTATGAGGAAAACACAATTATTTATTTAGAATCCTGAATTTTTAGTTTTAATTTTAAGTGAAAACTAAGTAATCATGTAAAATAATTTTATATTAAAAAAAGTGTGAACATTTATTATAGCAAAATCACGTAACATACTAGGTTTTCACATCTCAAAAGAGTCAAAAATAAGTGAAAATGATTCATTTACCTTGTCATGAATATTTATAGTATGGTGTGAGAGCAATCAATTAACCAAGACTTCAAAGGTGTGTGTGTGTGTGTGTGTGTGTGTGTGTGTGTGTGTGTGTGTGTGTGTGTGTGTGTGTGTGTGTGTGTGTGTGTGTGTGTGTGTGTGTGTGTGTGTGTGTGTCTTTTTTTATCTAGAGTAAGATAAAAAAAGAAGATAGAGATATCTGCTTTGTTATTTCTTAGTGAATAAATCATAATCCAAAATTTTTTGCCATGATAACTAATATTTGTTAAACCCAGTTTGCCAACTTGAATTTAAACAAATATGGTACAAGACTCAAAGTATAAATGGCTGAGTGAATTTTTTAAAATGAAATATAATATAAAATAACATATTCACATCCATCCATAATAGTTAAAAAATCATAATTAATCCATAATAATAATCATATTAACACAACACAATATAATCCACTTATAAAAAAGACAAATTCAAATAGTGATCAATTCTATAAAGAAGATGCATTGCATTAATATGAATGAGAAAGGAAAAATACATATTATCAACACATCCACATAGTGATTACTTCAAAATTTGCTTTTTCCATGAATCTTGTGATGTGTTTTAAACACTTCCAAAATGATTTATTTTTCCCTATAATAGGCTTATTACATAGTATTTATAGAGAAATTGAGTGAACTAATGCATCACAACCTATTAATTCCCCACTAACATATCACAACTAACACAAAATTTCCCATAATTGACATGAATGAATCACGATGATATTTATAAGATTCAAAGCTTAACCACTAGAAAATTCTAATTTAATACTTTTCCCCACTAAAAAATTATTAAATTTACCATTAAATATTATATCGATATGATTTAATTTATTCTCGAGATCATAAAAACAACACTATGACAAATATGCATTTGTGTATTTTTTAGTTATGGCCACACCTAAAAATCATAAATGGATCATTGTGAGTGAAATGGTTTTAGGAATGTATCATTGTGATAATTACTCAAATGTGTTTTTTCCTTATCTCCTATGGACGTGTTGGATTTATAAAACCCAATATTTATCGGAACCTTCTTTTGTTTTATCATGACTAGGATACTCAATACACATGGCCTCTTTCCATTCATTTGTACTCATAAAGTTTATTTTATTTATTTCTTTTCACTTGTTGGTTAGAGACATGAAAAGTTGTGATTGCCTCACATTCACATATTTTTTTTTAGCTTCATGTGCCTTTCCTTTCAATATGACCAATTAGAATGTTCCATTTGGAATTTTTTAATTCCCTCACATACATGAAGTGATTCCTTTGTTATTAATGATCCCATGAACCCATGATTTTACTCATTATACTTTATATTCATCATTCATCGAAACTTTGCCTTTTGGTTTAGATTGGGAAGTGAGACATGGTGTGCTCCCATTCCTTCATAGTCATAGGATCATCTTTAGTTTAAGTCAAGTTTGTGGTGTTGTAAGTTTTTCAATGATGTCTCAAAGGTAACCAAGTATGTTGATGAGGTATCATGTGTGCTATAATGACAATGACAAAGTGTGCTTCAGTGTTCTTGCATGGTTCTTTAGTGGTTGATTTAATGAGGCAAATGATGGTATGGACATGTTGGAGAGATCCTATGGGGTGTTATGAGTGCTTGGAGTACTTGTGAAAGTGAAAGGAATTCATTAGAGAAGTCATATGAATGTCTAGGTTCAAGTAATCATCTTAACAAATAATTCTAAGTGAGTCAATTGATGACATCAACATTCACACATGTGAAGTTTCCAATATAATATTAATATATGGATGGATTCCCCTATGAGAGGAGATCATGTGATCCAAGTTTTAGGTCATGAGGATATGTGTGGAAAAATTTATTAAGGTGAAAAGTTGTCTTCTTAGGTAGAGTTAACTAAGACCCCATACTTATCCAAATTTATGATATCAAAGATCTACGGTAAGCATTTAATATTCATGATAAATATCTAACAATGAGTGTCTAAATTTATAGATGAAGATCCAACGATGAGCGAGTGATCAAGAAAATAAAGATCTAGGATGAGCGATTAATATGAATAGTTAAGGATATAATGGTGAGAGTTAAAATTTTCAAATAGTGATCAATGGTGAGATCAAATTAAATAAGTCAAATATCTTGAGAATGAATGTAATGAAGATATGTGTCAAAATCATAGATATCTATCAAGTAGATCAACAATGCATGTTTGATCAAGTAGATTGAATATTGACAGAGTGCATTCAACCATGTAGAGAAAGATAAATGGTGTGTATTAATTCAATAAGTCATAAAAATGATTAGAAGGCATGCGAGGCTGCCAAGTGGTGAAATATCATTGAAGATTGACTGTAAGGTGCATAGAAGGCACGTAGGGATGCCAAGTGGAATGATCTCAGAAGTGAGGATCAAATATCAATGACAATCAATGAGAGTTAAAGCTAGGAAAATATCAAAGAGATATATAGATCATATTTGATCAAGATTTTAGGGATCATGAGATAAAGACAAGTGTCAAATGATTTTGCATTAACCAGTGACCATTGGTATTTGAATTTAACAAAATAAAAACTAGTCTATAATATTTATGAATATCTTTTGATCTAGGACTAATTTATTATTTATGTAAAAATAAAAGTTTAAAATGACTTATAGGTGCATCTAAAAAATTTTATTCAAATATTTGAATGTTTGTATAGTTTTAGATATTGATCTCCAAATTTGATTAAAGGTTTGACCATGTTATGTAAGTGACCCGAGAAGGATATTTGAGTTGTTCTTGATGGTATTTAGATATTTCAAGGTGAAATAACTATTGAAGAGTGTTTTAGAATAAATGAGAACCATATATGAGGATTTTAGAGGTTTGAAAAATCCATATTAAGTATGAACAAATGTCTAAAAGTTGACTATGTTTATTGGAGGCTATAGATAGTTTGAGTGACCACTTTATAGAAGTGATTTGGAAGACTTCTAAGCAAAATTGAAGAACAAAATGAGTATGGAGATGTTTGATAAGTCTCAAATATTTATGATAAGTTATTGGTTGTCATTATTTACCCATGATCAGTTATAAAGAGTCAAAATAGCTTGATCATATATGACCAATCTAAGTGGTCATTTTAAGAGAGTTATTTTGAGTGCTTGGAGCATGTGTTGATGTATTTAAATCACATGAAGGAATTTAAAAGGTTATGAATGTTTCACCCATGTGATCTAATAATATGTCTATGTGAAATATTTGAGTTTTTTCTTTAGAAGTTTGAGACCATGTTTTATATGTTTGAAGGCTTAAAGTGTGAGGAGACCTAATTGGTAGGTTTAAGTGTTGAGTTGGTGTTCCAAGTGCTATGGACCATGAGGGAGTTAGAAAGGATCTATTAGAGATATTTTTGATATTTTCAAATCATTGGTATAAGTTAAAAGTATACCAAGGATTTAAATTTTTAATGTGTGGGTATGAAGGCCTATTTACTTTAGGTTTCAACTAGGCCTAATAAAGGGTTTGGGTCTTAATGATAATGGCCAAACTATGGAGTGGAGTGTCTCAATAATTTAGCATGTTTGGATACCTATTTAAATTTTAATAAAAGTGTCTAAAAAATCTTGGTCAACCAAGATGGGTTAGATGAGTGTATGGTATAAATACTAGGCATAATTGGTCTATTTGTGAGAGTTGAAGAAGTGTGGAGTTAAGCGAAGTACATAAGCTTTGAAAGAGAAGGTATAGGTCAATAAGGACTATAAAAGATAAAAGAGTATCATTCATTTTTATTTGATCAAGATAATACAGGTCGATACATAAGTCATCGGACCTAATGAGCCTAGAAGAGGTAGATTGAGTGAGTGAGCCCTGTAGACTGTTTGGGTGAAAGAGTAAAGGTGAAGAGTGAAAATAAAGGTGGTAATAATTAGTTTAAGAGTATAAAAAGGTGTTAAATATGATATGTTCAAGGTATTTGGGTGGTTTTTGGTTTCCTAGGGGGTTAGTTCCTCCTTGAAAGGTGAAACTTGTTAAAAGGTCTAGTTGTTGTGGGTGCTCAATTAGATAGGGGTAGTAGTTCCTTGTGGGATTGGTGTTTCACTAAATTAAGGGATGGGTGTTCCTTGATCAGTTTTTGATATTTTAAATTGGATCTTTTCATTATAGTACTATATTCCATCTTACAAGGTTTAGTGGGTTTTATCCCCCAAGAGGGTTTCCCACATATGTCACGTGTTAGGTCCTTGATCTTGCTATATCTTCTTTATTCATTGAAATGGTTAATTTTTATGCTTCATGTTTGTATGTGTTGAATGATTAAGAGTTTAGAAATGCAATTATATTATCTAGAATCATTGATTCACCCCCTCTCAGTGATTATACCTCTAACAATTAGTATCAAAGCAAGACCTTTTGTGCAAGTTTAACCACTTGAAGGTGATATAAGGTAAAATATGGCTAAAAGGGAAAAAAATTCAAAATAAAAGGAAATCATGTGTGATGAAGAATTTTTATAGGATAGTGGATAAGAATAAGTGTTTTATGATAGTGAAGAAGAATCATTTTATCTAGAAGCTAAGCTCATGGATGTACTTGGTGAACTAAAGGAGCAAAAAAAGAGGAATCATAAAGTGAGGAATATGAGAAAGTTCTTGAATCACAAGTTAGTTTTCTTGAGGAAAGTTTGTTAGCCAAGTCTAAGAGAGAGGAAAATAATAATCAAGAATAGATCAAGTCTATTAAAGCAAAATCATCTAGATTAAAGGATGACATGGCTAAAGAAGCTAAGGAGTATAAGAAGACCATAAAATATCTTAGAATTTAGTTAGAGGCTACAATTTCAAGTATGAGAGATAAAGAAGTTGAATATATTCTATTGAAGACTGATCTTGTTTCCCTAAAATATGAGTATGAAAAGGTCATAATCAAGATAGGTAAGATTGAAAAAGAACAAAAGAGATTAGAACCAGACAAAGATGATGGTAGAATGAAAAACAACAAGTTAGATCAGGTCAAGAGTAAAAGGAAGAAGCCAATCAGACATCCAAATGCTTCAAAGTATGACAAATATTTTATGGGACATTATTTTGTTTGTAATATTATTGGTCATAAGGCAAAGGAATATGTAAGAATAAGCAATCAGTCAAAAGGAGATCACTACCATATTCAAGTAAAAGGTATGGAAGACATTATTTGCTATAGTTGTCATAGAGTTAGTCACATTGCTAGGTTCTACAATTAAAGACCATTTAGTCAAGATAAGTTCAATCAAGATCCCACAGTGCAAGAAACAAAACAAGCTAAAGAGTGAAAGAGGAGAATAAATTATTTAAAGGAAGATCAAAATCATCATCAAGTAAAAGGTATGAATGATCTTGTCTATTTTAGATGTCATAAAGTTGGTCACATTACTAGATATTGCAAGAATAGGTTGAATGAGTTCTCAAATCAAAACAAGGTGTATGGAGCTCTTAGTGTGTAAGGAAGAGGTAACACATGGTTATGGATACCCAATTCTATTAGGAGAGATCAGACTGAGACTAGAAATAGTTTGTTTGCTATGACAAACATGAAGGAAATATAAGAACATTTATTGTCAATATTTGTTGACAAATCTGAAGCAAATAATGAATTTAAGCATCCATTCAAAGTCAAGTATATGATGAGGTAGGATTTCAAGTCAAATAAAGGTATGGATATATGGGAGTCTCTTAAGTTTTAGGAATTTTCGTCTCTTTATGTCAAAGGGGTATCTCTATCTAGACTTCAAGGAGACTCTTATCAGTAAGAGGAAACATGGTGGATGTTAGTTGAGTTTATGATTGATGTTATAGGACAAGAAATGTCATTGGAAGATGTGTTGGCTTATTGTGAAAGGACATGAAGAAGTTCAATGATTTGAAAGATGATCTAGTTAGTCAAATGATGAAGAATGAAGTTGTGTGTGAAAGGTCTACAAGAAGGGAATGAAGGTCTATAGGTGTCTTATCAAGGATGGTGAGTTGTCAAAATGTTCTATTTGAATAAAAAATGTGTGTTGATCTTGTTCTAGTGTGATCAAGGTGTGTTCAGGGTTTTTTTGGTTTTAAAGGTAAGAACTTGTCAATTTCTGTTGCTTAAATTGATTGGTCAAAATGATGAAGACTGAAGGCAAGGTTGATATGGAGTATGAGGATAATGTGTTGTCATATTATTGATATCATGAAGATTGTCTTAGAGTTTTGTAGATGTTAAGTTATCTATGCCATGGATTTCATAGTGTTTTGAAGATATGAGATCTATTGGTGTTTCCATAAGAGCATTGACTGTGTGTGGGCAGTGTTTGAAAAATCTATTTTTTAGACCCAAAGGATACCTATTTAAATTGTCATAGAGAAATTATTTAGGGTGATTTAACTAGATTTAATGTCTTGGAGAGATGTGCATGATGTGAGGGGGAGCATATGTGAGATGCCTCAGCCATGGTGGAGATATGAAGATGTCTGCTACAGTTGTGAATTCAAGCATATTTGTATGATGACTTGATCAAACCAGGTCATGCATTTTTTATAATGTATTGAATCCTCATGCATGGAAAAAGGGAGCTTGTGTGTTTTGTAAATGGTTAGGTCCTAGGATTAGAGGAATGTGTAGTAGAATTTGAGAGAGAAGGTATGAAGGCAATTATGTTGATTCATCATTGTTGGAAATGGTTTGAAGATGCTCAAAAGGGTGTCTAAGCTCAGGTGACTTAGGGGGAGTCCATCTTAATGTTTTCAAGGTAAGTTCATGAATTTTTTGATGTTCATGTATGTTTTGTCTTCATATAAGCTATGTATAATCAAAGAAGAGTGTAGTCATAGAGCATGTTTAAGAAGCTCAAGGTAAGAAGAGGTATGCACAATGTTAAGGGGAGTCTATATCATCTCTCAGAGGTGGCCATTTCCTATTATTAGTTCTTGAAGTATGTTTAGGTCCATAAGATCATGAGTTGAGCCCACTTTATCATTGTGTCAAAGGTGGAGAAAGTGCTTGAAGACAGAGATAGAGTCTAAGCATAAGATTTGTCTTGGTGTTTGACATCAATGACAAAGGGGGAGATTATTGGAATTTTGTCAATGATGTCTCCAACGTGACCAAGGATGTTGATGAGGTGTCATGTGTGCTAGAATATCAATGACAAAGTATGCTTTAATGTGCTTCAGTGTTCTTCCATGGTTATTCAGTGGTTGACTTAGTGAGGTAATTGATGGATGACATTTATATGAACATGTTGTTAAGACCCTATGGGGTATTATGATTACTTGGAGTGCTTATGGAAGTGAAAAGGATTCATTAGATTAGTAATATGAAGGTCTAGGTTTAAGTAGTCATCTTGATATATATGATTGAGTGAGAATATTTATGAATCAACATTCACACATGTGAAGGTTTAAAGAACAACTTGATATGTGGATAGATTCCCCTATGAGAGGAGATCATGTGGTCCAAGTTTTAGGTTATGAAGATATGTGTGGAAAATTTTATTAAGGTACAAAGTTAGAATCTCAGGTAGAGTTAACTAAGATCCCATACTTAGCCAAATTTTTGATATTGAAGATCTACAGTGAGCATTTAATCTTTAAAATAAATATCCAATAATGAGCATCTATACTGATAGATAAAGATCTAATGATGAGTGAGTAATCGATCAGATAAATATCTATGGTTAGCCATTAATCTAACAAAATAAGAATATAATAGTGGGAATTAGACTTGTTAGATAGTGATCAACATTGAGAGTAAAGTCAATAAGTCAAAGATCCTAAGATTGAACGTGATGAAGACATGTGTCATAATTACAAAAATCTAGTAAGAAGATCAATGGTGCATGTTTGATCAAATAGATTTAAGATTAACAGAGAACATTTAATTGTGTAGAGAAAGATCAATAGTGTGTATTAAGTCAATAAGTCAATAAAATTCTCAAAAGGCACACGGGGATGCCAAGTGGTGAAATATCATTGAAGATTGACTGTATGGTGCACAAAAGGCATGTAAGGATGCTAAGTGGCATGATCTCAGAAGTAAGGATCAAAGATCAATGGTGAGAAATGAGAGTTAAACCTAAGAAATCCCAAGGAGATTGATGAATCGTATTTGATCAATATTTTAGGGAGAAAAATATAAAGACAAGTGTCAGATGATTTTACATTAACCAGTGAAAATTGGTATTTGAATTTAATAAAGGAAAAACTAGTCTATAGTATTTTATGAATATATTTTGATCTAGGAAGAATTTCTTATTGGTGTAAAAATAAATTTTGAAAATGAATTCAAGGAACATATATAAAAGTTTATTATAATATTTTAATGTTTGTAAAATTGCATATATTGATCTCCAAAGTTGATTGAAGGTTTGACCATGTTTTGTAAGTGACCTGAGAAGGATATTTGAGTTATTCTTGATGGTTTTTTGATATTTCAAGATGAAATAAATATTGGAAAGTGCTTTAGAATAAATGATAACCATTTTTGAGGATTTTATAAGTTTTACCAATCCATATTATGTATGCACAAATGTATGAAAGTTAATTGTGTTTGTTGGAGGCTAAAGACAGTTTGAGTGACCACTTTACAAAAGTGATTTGAAATAGTTATGAGCAGAATTGAAGAAGAAAATGAGTATGGAGATGTTCTATATGTCTAAAATATTTATGAAAATGTATTGTTTGTCATGATTTCCCTTGATTAGTTATGGAGAGTCAAAATATCTTGGCTATATATAACCAATCTGAGTGGTCATTTTGATAGAGTTGTTTTGAGGGCTTAGAGCTTATGTTGAAGTATCTAAAGCACATGAAGTAATTATATAGGTCCTAAATGTTTCAACCATGTGATATAACTATATGGATATGTGAAAAAATTGATTTGTTTCTTTAAAATTTTGAGATTGTGTTTTCTGTGTTTGAAGGTCTATAAAGTGAAGAGACCTAATTGGTAGATTCAAGTGTTGAGTTGTCATTATAGGTGGAATGGATGCATGAGGGATATATAAAGGGTATATTAGAGATATTTTTGATGTGTTAAAATAATTGGTAGAATTTGAAAGTGTCCCAAGGAGTTGAAGTTGTAATGTGTGGGTGAGAAGGCCTATTTGCTTTAGGTTTCAACTAGGCCTAATGAATGATTTGGGTATTAAAGACAATGGATGACATATGGAGTGGATTATCTCACCCATTTAACATGTGTGGAGACATATTTAAAATATAATACAATTGTTTGAAGCATCTTGGCTGACTAAGATGGGTTATATGAGTGTATGGTATAAACACTAGGCGTAATTAGCCTATTTGTGAGAGTTGAGAAAGTGTGGATTTAAGTGAAGTAGAGAAAATTTGAAAGAGAAGGTAAAATTTATTGATTACCATAAAATATAAAATATGATTATTCATGTTTATTTTATCAAGATAATATATGTGGATATATAGGTCATTGGACCTAATGATCCTAGAAGAGGCAGATTGAGTGAATGAGCCCTTGAGACTATTTGGGTGATAGAGTGAAGGTGAAGAGTAAAAACAAAGGTGGTAATAATAAATTGAAGAGTAGAAATAGGTGTTCAATATGATTTTTTCAAGGTATTTGGGTGGGTTCTTGGTTTCCTATGGGGTTGGTTCCTCCTTCTAAGGTGAAACTTATTAAAATGTCTAGTTGTTGTGTGTGCTCAGCTAGATAGGGGCAGTAGCTCCTTGTGGGATTGGTGTCTCACTAAATTAATGGATGGGTGTTCCTTGATCAGTTGGTGTTGGTTTAAATTGGATATTTTATTATAATAATGTATTCATTCTTATAGGGTTTAGTGGGTTTTAGCCCTCAAGAGGGTTTCTCATATATGTCATGTGTTATGTGCTTGATCTTGTTATATATTCTTTGTTAATTGAAATGGTTAATTTGTATTCTCCATGATTGTATGTGTTTAATGATTAAGATTTTGGAATTGTAATTGGATTATCTATCATCACTTATTCAACCCCCCTCTCACTGATTATACCTCTAATATATGGATCTATGATTTTATATAATTTGGTTCATTTTTTCCATGAGTTCACATATTTATTAAAAAATACAATAAAATAAGTGGCCAAAATTATATTTATAAAGAGAATTAAAACTATATGAAACATTTGTTTTAATAAAACAATATGTGTCATTCAACCATGGGTTACAGATCATGGGATTTTAAAGTGACTTTATGAACTATGCAGAGATGTTGGATTTTTAAATCAAACCTAATATCCTATGAGTTCATGATCTCTTGAATCATAGGGTGACATGTTAAGACATAATGTAATTATGTAATGGTCACATACTTATGGAATCAAAGAGAGGTCAAAAGGTCACCCAAAATATTGAGTTTATAAGGGATGTGTGGCATGATCATGGACTTATAGAGTGATCAGATACAACTCATAAAATCATGGAATTTGTTTCACATAATCATATGATTAAGTTCTAGGGGCCATGAGATTCGATCATGGAATCACATGATTCTATTTTCTTAGGTAATTCCATGTTACAACACCAAGAGGTTATGAATGATTTAGGTGAATATAAATGGGATAATGAATTAAATTAAACCTAAGTTAACCTTTGACTTTGATTTCAATTGAAGTGATCGTGGGGAATCCTAGTTTGAACCTTAAATTTAGATTAAATTAAATTGGTCACAATGATTTAAGATTAATAATATGATTTGTGTAAATAATTCAATCAAATAAAGCCCTAGACTAGGAATACATTATGATGATGAAACAACTTGGTTCACAAATTGAAATAAAAGGAAGATTTTACAAATAAAATGTATCTTAATTTTTTCAAAAGAGTTTATTTGTTTCTCATAAATAAATGGTCATTTTGTGACAAAAAATGGTGACGTCTATGAGGAAAACACAATTATTTATTTAGAATCCTAAATTTCTAGTTTTAATTTTAAGTGAAAACTAATTAATCATGTAAAATAATTTTATATTAAAAAAAGTGTGAACATTTATTATAGCACAATCACATAACATACTAGGTTTTCACATCTCAAAAGAGTCAAAAATAAGTGAAAATGATTCATTTACCTTGTCATGAATATTTATAGTATAGTGTGAGAGCAATCAATTGACCAAGACTTTAAAGGTGGGTGGGTGGCTGGGTGGGTGTGTGTGTGTGTGTGTGTGTGTGTGTGTGGGCGCGCGTGCGCGTGCGTGCACGCGAGTTTATATTTTTAATAGTCAATGGATTGAGGAAAAGGTTAGGTATTGATCTTATGATATCAAGGTGATTATATCTATAAAAGATATTTTATTGGTTATACACTAAACCTTACTCTATTTCCATCCAAACTCCATAACCTTAGTGGATATTTCCCAAATCACCTTTGCAGGAGATTTTTTTAAAATTTTCATTGAATATTTTATAATCTCAATTTATATATATATATATATATATATATATATATTTATATATATATATATATATATATATATATATATTGCTCAAGGTTTAAGAACCAATATATCTAACATAAATGGTAAATCAAAAAAAAAAGTCATAAGTGGGTTTTCCATTATTTGTGCATATTCCTCAAGATAATATTACTTGATGATGTGTAGTGGTGACTTTTCATCAATGCATTTTTCTCTAAATTCATGTGAAAATTTTGAATAATTATTTCATTTATTTAATGAAAATATAATCATATAAAACATGATAAAATATTTCACCTAAAGTTTACCATTTTCTCTAATTTCAAAACATTTTCACATTGATCCCAGTTCTTTGCCAATTAAATGTGACTACAACATGTGTGAATTAGGACACATCAAATATTTATAAGTGGTCAAATTCTACTTGGTTTAGTTGATGCAAATAATGATATATTTAGTTCTCTTTTATTTTGTCCTCAACAAGACATATTTAACTACCAACTATTAAAAGAAAATTAATCTAAGAAAACACTAAAACAAACAAACATCAAGATAAAATATGAAAACAAAATTGAAAGAAAACTAAAATAATTCTAAACTAATCTTGAACTAATAATTTATAATTGAAGTGGGAGGGTGAATTCATAATTTTTATGCGAAACACATCCCATTTTCTAGTAAAATCAAGTTTTGACTATTTTTGGTCCTCAATCTTATAGGGACATCTTTATATTTAGTTAAGAATTGGATCGATTACTTAAATTCCAATTAAAAAAAGGTGGGCCATTTAATTTCAATAAATTGATCTATAAATGTGAAATCAAAATGATCATGGGTTTCAAAAACATTTACCTCAAATTTTGGCCACACAAAAGTAATAAGTTTTTCACCTAAAGGTTAGTGACTATGAGATTTGAGTCAAGAGGTTCAATGATGACCAAATTTGTAGAATTGAGATTAGTCATTGAACAATCTTGTTATTTATCTCTTCTTCCTACCTTTGTTTATGATGTTATTTAAGATATAAATTTGTATGGCATTCCTTATTAGAATTTGTGACTTGAACATTTTGACATTCAAAATTATTCAAAACATCATCATAAAAAATATCAAGACTCACTAATCCTATTCATTGGTCAACAATTCAAAATGTGGCTATGTGTAGGGGTGATCACTCGATGTAAAACCCCCTTCCCATGAGATTCTTTAAGTTGAATTTTGATGGGGTAACTAGAGGAAACCTTAGGGCTTTTAGAGTAGGTTTTATCATCCAAGACTGCTATGAATCTCTGATCCAAGTTGCCTCCCTAAAACTTGTTGATGATACTAATAATGAACAAACACAAGCCTATTTACGGCCTATAATTAATATCTCAATGTTGTATTTAACAACAACTTGATGAAGGTGAATTAAATGGTTATCATTCTAGCACTACAAAACCAAAGGTCAAATTCATAAAACATTACATACATTTTAGAGAGAGGGTGGAGAATTTTCCCTTCCTTTGCCTCCTGGTCAGCCACTCACTACTTTCAAAAATAAGATGTTGAGGTGGGTTTTTTGGCTAACCATGGTGTCTCTCGAGTGGATTATCTTCATATAAATAATCTATTGGAAGGGTGTCCTAGTCTAAGTACAATTGGTAAGGATGAGAGATGATGAACATCATCCCCATTAATCCCTCTCCTCTTTCTTCTCCTAATTTTTACTTTGGTTCAAATACATTCTCTTACATGCGGGTAGTTTTGACATATTTTGTAATAAAACATATTTCAAATCACTAATTATTTTATGTGTGGGGCATCATCCTCTTGGATTTCTTCTCCATTATCTTGTATGAGTTTCTTGATCCTTCCCTCCTCATAAATATTTACTAAGGTTTGATGGTTGGCTTGAGAGTATGCCTGATTTATGTGACCCCAATACATTCATGGTGTTTATTTTTATAACTTTCACTTACATGTATGTGTTTTTCTTGTTTTCATTTTCAAGAAATAGTAGAAGGCAATTTAGTGGGGCTTGATGAAGGTTGTCTCACTTCGAATGTTTTTTAATGTGTTCTTTTACACTACAAGATGGTTTGGGTAAAATATTTGACAGTTATGGATCCCCTCTTTTTCCTATATGCAACAAAGAAGGAGATGGTATTTCATAGTATTATGATGGAAAAAATATTGAAAATGGTTTTTGGGTTCCATCTGGGTTTCTATTCAAATCCATTTGGATTATGTTAGTGGTATATTATGCCTATTTGGTTATTTGAATCCAAGTGAATTCTAAATTGGCTTCAATTTTTATGATTAATACTAAAAATCCTAGATAAAAAGGACCTAACTTGGGAGGTGGTGGAGTGTTTGTTTGGCCTAGTTTTAAGGGTGGCCTTGAACATGATTTGATGAATGTGGAACTAGTCTTGGCCCTTCCTCTACCATTCTTAGGAATGGAACACAAGTGTATGGTCCCTCTACTTATTTTTAGCGAGCTTGAAGAAATATTTTATAGGGATGTGAATTACTTGGGGAAAATTCAAAACTTCATTCACCAAAAGAACTCAAAGCAGGGTAGGGTATTTCCACCCATGAATTTAGAGACACTTAAAGCTTCCTTAACTTTGTTAAACTCTTTACTAGAATGCCATAAAAGGTCACAAGTAGTTGAGGCCACTAGATATGTGGTTCACATGAGTGGCATGTAATAGAAAGTAATGGCCATAAAGGGCGAATAGGTAGAATCTAGTCGAGTTAGTGAGAAGTGAGGATGCAAGGGTCATGAAAAAAGGGGAAAATGATGTGATGATCCTTAAAAGAGACCTAAATTTGATACAGAAGGGATGAGTGGTTGGAAGAATAGTTTGAGATGTGGAAAGTCTCTTGAGCATGGGTCCACCTCAACTCATCAGAGGTAAGGTTTGAAAGAATGCATTCCCACTAGTGATAAAATTAAAAAATTTGGAGATAAGTTTAGTGGTACTTGGTTCAAAGGTGATAGTCTTGAGGATAATGGTGGTTGTGGAGATGTAAGAGGTGACTTGGTGGTTTGGTTACAAAATAGGATGTTAATATCTGGGAGGGTATTGAGGGGTGGGTCAACTCAGCCAAGGATGTAGAAATCGTTGACCTAGTTGCTAGTGTGGATGTTGATGTTGATGTCGATGTCGATGCTTGTTTACTCTATTTGAATTTAGTTAAGATTTTTTATTGGAAATAAAATATAGACAATAATGTAAAATAGTACACAATAAAATACAAAATTAAAATTAAGGTATAAATTAATAAATTTCAAATGGGAAATGAATACTTAGCTTGAAACTAAATGATTTATAAAGTTATAGATTGTATGTTGCTTTAGATTAGATCAAATATAACTCAAGATTATGTTATCATAAAAATCATAATTTTAGAATATACTAGCACAAGTCCATGCTATGGAGCAAGTCTATAACATTAATCTATTTACTTCTACTACTTTTTCCCTATTGGTTGTACAAAAGAAATTTGAATTGGAGAGTGTGTTGTTACCTATAAGGGTTTCTTGAGTCTATGAAAAGGCCAAATAGATACACAAAAGACCTATAAAAGAGATGCCCTATTATTATGCAAATATTTAATAGAGATCAAAATCAAAAGAATAAAAAATAAGGATAATTGGGATTTTCTGATCTATCCTAAAAAAACTTGTTGTTGACTAAGTGTTATATACATAACCTAAAGGGCCTTAGGTTAATGTAGTTATCACTTTTGGGGAAATTAATAATATGTGATGAATGAAACTAGAATATTGATTATAATTCTTGATAATAGATTAAATTGACTTAAAATAAAATAATTTTGAACTTGACCTATGACTATAGTAAATCAATAAAATTGAACTTGAAAAGAATAATACTCTTTTGCTAAATGTCGAATGTTTTTAAAATTAGATTTCCAAATGATTTCTAAGTAATGAATTAAGTGACTTTGATGTGATTTTATAGAATAATATTTTGATAATTTTCTTGGTATAAACTTATAAAAATAGTGGGATATCCATTAATAAACATCTCAATTAAAAAAGTGTCCATTGGATGTAAGAGAGAAAGGGTGCAGTAAGGGACAAATCTGTACTGTGGACTTGGCTGCCTAGTGTGGCATTGTCTCAAAATGTCAAAAAATTATGAAATTAGATATGGATGATCTATAAGCATAATAGGGATGAATATAAATGAAATAATGATGTTTTCATATTATTTTCTCAACATTTGTAATATAATGAAGGATCTTATAATGCTTTTGGTTAACAAAATGGTAAAAAAACCAAGGTACGGATGTCAAAAATAAACATTGTCAAGAATTTATTAATTAAACTTATGTTTATACATCCCCTCCTTTATTATAGTGATGAAATAAAGTGAAATTACTAGAGTAAAATAAATATATAAAACCTAAGTTTGGAAACACACTTTGTCTTCAAAGGAGAATTTTGGTGTTTTAAATTGCCAACTAACCCAAGTGGATATAAGGTGATTTTAAACTTATTTTTTCCTGGCTAGGGTGAACAAATAATTTTTAATGTGGTAATTAGATGATTATTAAGTCATTAGGTCTCACTAAAACATTATCATACCAACTCATTGGATTTGAACTTATAGATAAAATGAGAGTGATCAAGTCTCAATGAGTGAAGCTTTTTTTTTAAACAAGGATGTGATTTCACTTGTGAAGAGAAATCTAATGTAATTAAATGTTATAACCTTCGAGTGTCACTAGAATAACATGGGAAAAAAAGAGGGAACCATTGTATGGTTTGCTAAAGTGAAAAGAGGGAACTGATACATGGTTCATAAAAAGTGTAGCCAAGATGTGGAGCATTACTAAAATGTATCCCACTTATAAAAGATGAATCACATCTCTATAGATATATCTATTTTCAAATTGTATTTTTTTTAAACTTTCCTATTTAATTTTCTTGACAAATATAAAATAGGGGAATACATGAACCAACATTAGCCCCATGTATTTTATAGAGTGTTAATTTGAACTTTGTAATTTTTGAAGTTTTTGTATATGTGCACTTATAATAAAGTATTTTTAAGAGTGGGGCACATATGCAAGCCATATGCCCCCATAATATTTATAATTTTCATAGTGTATTAATTTGAAATAATCTACTCGAAAAGACTTGAATTCAAGATAAGCCCAATATGATTCTCCCCTTTTGAGATGGGGGATGTAGCTTGTAAATCACTTATCTAAGAATAAATGTGAATGTGGTTTCAAAATATATAATCATGCAATAATATTTTGCATATTGGAATTTTAGGAATATAACTTTGAAACATTTGTCAAGTATTTATATTACATTGTGTCATGTATTTGAATATAACATTGAATTAACTTTAATGTGTTGAGTATGTATTCTTTTATAGAATGATAAACAAGGTTGAAGGATCCCTTACCCTATTATATTAAAAAAATAATTACAAAAAGACCAAAATAGGAGAGTGGTTTTATAAAATTATCAAAAATAATAGGCCCAAGGTCAACAAGAACTAGCTGACCAAAAATGCCACACCCCACGCAAGCAGAGAACCAAACCTGAGGTGCCATGAGAACACCTCCAAGAACTAAAAAACCAAAACTAGGATAGCCCTAGTTTAACCCAACTGAAGGTCACCACACTAAATCCAAAACCAACACAAGCTAGAAGGAGATTTTGATATATCATCCATGAAGGCACTATCCTCAATCCTAAAAATACACCAATGATATAAAGAACAAAACAAAAAAGAAACCATAAATACACTAAAAGGATCAAATATAAACTACCAAACCAATCGTAAACAAGTCAAGGAAATCCATTGTTGCATTAACTTGGAGATTTAAATCCCCCAAAAATGGAAAACCTTAAAAAGTAGGGTTTATAAAAAAAAATCATTTAACCCTACAGATTGATTAGTCAAGTTTAAGTGATGACCCAAAATTTAACCAAAACTTATGCTTAGAATTTTAAAACAAAACTACCAAAGCTACTTTGAGAAGAAAATGAACCAGTCACTCCTCATGTGAAAAAACATTCATAAAGGAACCACTCATCATTTGAGGTGGGTAGAGGATCCACTAAGTGGGTGACAATAGGAAGGGGGGATGAAGGCTCAAAACAAACACCTTGAACATAAAAATACATGTCACTAAAGACCCTAACCCTTAAACTACCCCCACCCAACCAAACTTATCAGTTCATCTCTAAGCACCTGACTTGGGAGAGGATCACCTTAGTGCTACCAAACCAAAAAAAACACCAAACTAGGAACCCACACACCAATGGTAATAACATGGAATGGAAGAGGGAAAGAAAAGGCCAACAACCCCCAAGAACCTATGTTATTCAAACCAAAAGGTGATTCCAACCCATATTTATCCTACTAAGACACTACCCTAACCTCATTATCAATATCTTATAGGGAAAAAAAAGAAGATACCGACCCTTCCCCACACTAAGATAAAGATTTACTAGCCACTGCTAGCATGGAGGCCTCCTTCATCACCCAATTTTTGTACCAAGTAGAGTCATCCAATTCAAGTGAGATAAACTAGTTTGGGACCACATTAGACCATAATTCAGTGTATATCCATTGCCACAACTCCTCCTTCTTATTACCTTCCAATAATCCCTTGCTCACCATAACATATGATATAAGTTGATGAATCCCTTACACAAGTTTCCACTCTAGAAACATAGGCTACTTATGTTCCAATATCAAATAAATTGAACTCTCTTTATCATCCACCGAGGTTTGTTCCACATGATAAGATCACTCTATAAGTGTTGATTATTTATTTTAAACATAAATTTATATAGAAAGCATGAAAATAATTCATAAGTATTTAAAGTGCATTGCATCATAGAATTGAGTATAAAATTAAATATATATGAAGCATTGAAATTAAATAGTATATGTGTGATACAAAATCAAATTAAACTAGCATATGTCAATTGTATGTACCAATTTAAATTTTAGAATAATGGTGTATCCATTGTATCACATGTAAATTATTAATTCATAGCAACACATTTGTCTAATGTACATCTCAGTAGGGAAAAGAGGTTATGGATAAATATAATAGGTATAGAAGAATGAGATTCCCCCCAACTTAAAAAGCTTGTGATAGAATCAAACCCATTTAAAATTATGTCTTGTATCACACTCATAAACCTTGTGAAAAAGTGTTGCATATTGAAAAAGTGAATAAACATATGCTATATTCATAACATGAAATAGAAGACAAATGTTAAGATATTAAACTTACAAAATGCTTAGAAATCTTGAGTTGTGAGTGTTTCAAAGTTTTTATGTTTGTATTTTTTTGAAAGAGGTACTTATAGTTTTATACTACTACCATATTTGAAATGAGAATATTTAAAATTGAAAATGCAAAATATTTGAAAGCAAGAAGCAAATCTTCAAAACTAGACATAAAATAAGGAATGTTAAGAATCCTTGAAGTGAGACAAAAGTATAGAAAGATGGAAGACATGTGAGATTCCCCCAATCTATATGTAAATGGAGTATAAAAACAATAACATAGATGACAAGCATTGTCATGTGTAATTATGTATGAGCATGTGTTATGAATTACATAATCCTAACATGTTATTGTATTGCCTTAGTATATTTTTTTATCTTTGGAACTATTTGGAATGTGAAATTCCAACTAGATGGATATAGGAATATAACATATGGATCTATTAATTTAGTGTTTGTGTTTTCATTATTTGATTTATCACGTGTTTGTAATATATTATGCTCAATTTGTAATTTTTTGTTCGGGAACCCATACTTGGATGGGTTCTTTAATAGTTATATTTTGAGATATTTCATGGGTGGATATATTTTTAGGATTAATATGAACACTTGTATCTTTGATATAATTTGGTCATTTGAAAAACTCTTGAATTGTGTTATGATTTTTTTGGAAATGAAACAAGTCCTTTATTATCAAGTTCATTTATCTTTTTTCTAAGTGCATAGAAATAAATATCATGATATCCATTAATGCCATGGAGAGTCAAAATGGTTTACCTTTAATTTTATCCAAGTGATGTGGATGATGATAGTAAGTAGGGCATAGTTTGATCAAGTTTTTGTCCAATAATCTAGGTAACATATCATGTGGATGTTCATAAGAAAAAAATATTAGTGTTGGTATTTTTATTATATGAAAGGATGAGTGTGATGATTAATATGAGTGGTGTATTTATTTCCTTTATTCAAATCTATGAATTTATTAGATTGAGATTCAACATTATGTACCAAATTATTAAGGTGTGTTGTGTGATTAGTGCATACATTGTTATAATAAAAATGATGATTTGTTTTATGAGAAGTAGGTTAATTAGCTTTAGGTGCTTGATCATCTTGAAATAATTCAATGTCATCTTTCATATGATTTGAAACAATAACAAGAATTAATTATTATTCCAATGTTAAAGCCTTATAACAAATATCTATAAAGGATTCACATGTATTATAAAGTAGATTCTATTTTAATGTATGAATAGGACCTTGGAAAAATATGTACTGCACTTATTTATGGGTTGATAAATTAATTGATGCATAACATTTTTAAATTGTAAGATATAATCACAAACTTGATTATTTTGACCTTGGTACAAAGAGTTTATATTTTCATAAGTAACCTTAGGTCCATTATTGTGAATATATTGAATTAAAAATGATTCTTGTAGCTCAAAATAAGTGGATAAATATCCACTAGGAAGGGTCTCAAACCAAAAAATTCCACATCCTATTAAGTTTTTAGGGAATAATTGTAACAATAAATGGATACAATTATACCCACTCATGGACTCATGAAAGGCTTTATGTTGAAATTAAAGGCCAACATTTCCATAAAATATTGGAAATATGGGACTTTGGAAGTTAGGATGTAAAGTTGAATATCAAATATTACACATAATAGGGTTACTAGCAATGGAATTAGAATCAACCCAAGCATGGTATACTTTAATTTTTAAAGATAAATGGCATACTTGTTCTTTTAACACCCTTAAAAGATGTATTAGGCAAATTATCTCTTGGGAAGGTATATTAATATTTTTAAATGGATCATTTAGGGGTTGAATGACATAATTAATTTTAGCCATTGGTACATTATTGTGAATGGGAGAAGTATGCCTAGGAAGGAACTCTTCTATAGAAACGGTTTGTATTTGAGATGAATTAGTTTTTAATATGGATTTAGTGTGAATAGGTGAAATAATAGATGTAACATGGGAAGTACTAGTATTTTCTTGATCACTTTCTTGGTTTTGGAAGGTAGGAAGATAAATATCATGACCAAGGGTATGCATTTTTCTCATCATTAGAAAAGGAAGGTAGAGAAGTATCTAAAGTAGGGTGAGTAAGGGTAATCTCATCATCACTATAGACATAGTCATCATCATACGAATCCTCAACATAATCATTATAGTGATGAATTTGATCATATATAATAGGAGGAGAAATGATGTTGGTTTCCATTATGGGTAACAAGATTTTAATAAGAGAGATAGGACATGTAATTATGCTATCTATATTAGTTAAATAAGAGTTAGTCTATTTAATAATAGGGTTGAATTGACCCTTAGGACAAGAAGGTAAATGAATTTGTTAAAATTGAACATCATCCTTTGGTAGACACATAAGGTGTGGGAAGTAATTTTGTATGAACACATATTACAAAGGGTTTTAACAAACATACTCATATATAATAGGAATTGAAGGTTACTTGTGATCTAAAATGGCTTCTAGAGAAGGAGGAAAGGAAGAGATATGAGGATGATATAGGTTCATATCCATAGTGGATAATGAATTGGGAGCTATAGAGGAAATAATGGGTTCAACCAAAGAGGTTTATATAGGATAATCCAATGCATAGTCAATAGGTGTGATAAAATATGACTCCAAATGAGAGTGTAGAGATGTAACCAAAGAGGGTTATATAGGAGAACCCAAGGAAGAATCTAAACACAAAACCAAATAAGGATTCATAGAGGAATCAAGGGGTGTAATAAAGGAGAGGAGAACTTGAGTATGAACTATGGATGTGGGTAAAGAGGAATCAAAAGAGAAATCTAAAAGAGTGTCTAAGGGATGTACTAAAGAGGATTCTAGAGATGTAACCAAAGAGGATTCTAAGGGAGAATCAAAAGGGGAATATGGAGATGTATCTAAAGAGTATCTTAAGGGAGAATCCAAAGAAGTTTGTAAATGAGGATATAAAAAGGTAGGCAGAGGTTTATATATGATATGATCAATAAAGAATTCAAAGGGATGAGTAAAAATGGGTTCAATAGGTTTCCAAGGGTCAGTAAGATCATCTTGAAGATTATATGCTTGGTGAAACTCAAACTCATCATCATCAACATTTTTTTGTTTATTTATATTTATCCATTTAACTTGATCATAAGAAAAGGGAATACAAATGATAATGTCTATCCATAATTTATGAAAATACAATAAAAATTCTTAAAATTAACAAGCTATCTAGCATATACAAGGTAATCTAGTGATTAAGAATAAAATTAAAAAGGATGAAAGGCTGATCTAGAAGTATTTTGAATGATTTGTAGGGTCTTAGATATACTGGCTCGTCTATTAGATAGTGACATCCTAATATTTTAGATCATTAATTATGGAGGTAGAACCATACCCATAGCCAACTAAAATCAGTTTTGAGGATAATTTGAGAGTAATTTTTTAGGGATAACTACTTACCGATGCACTACATAAGCAAAAAAATGGTATAGCTTTATAGGTGGTATAAACAAGAGGATCCTAGGTGTTTTTGAGATATCATAAGGTACGTGGAAACTAATGTATATAACTAGGTCTATACAATGGCTATGAGTATTATGGAAATCCCCACACCATGATGTATGTAAATACAACACCACGTAGCCCATAATGATAGTAGCTAAGAGATTATATATTGCTAGAACATAGTTTCTAAAACAAACAAAATCAAAGAAAAATATAGGTTATATATTTTTGTTTAATAAATCAACAACTTTATGAAATTAGAAAATGAATTAAACCCTATACCACATAAAAATCAAGAAGACAATAAATTTGTATTTTATTTTATAAACAAATAATTATGAATTTTGAGATATTTACAAAGTATTTTTAGAAATTGAAAGAGGTTTTTGCATAATTTTTTTAAATAAATAGAATACATGAATTAATTTTATAATATACTTACTAATTTACAGTAATGCTAGTATCTAATAAAAATATTAATTTATTATTCTATAAAAAATATGGGTTTTTGGTAAATCAGAAATAGGGTTTTATTTAAATATATATAAATATAAAAAAGTATGATATTTTTCATTTTGAGTTATTTTGATCCATTGTGATAAAAATAAATTATAATGATTTCAAATTAATTATGATAAAACCTTAGATCTTGCAGAGTAGAAAATTCAATTTTATAGGAAAAATATTGACTATTAATGAAAACTAATATATGTTTTTTACAAAAAAATAGGAAATAAATAAAACCTATAAATTAATTGTAGATGGAATTGATTGATTTTTAATCATGTAAGTATTTACTAAAAATAGTAAATTATTAATGATATACGAAATATATGATAGTCTAAATATATTTACTAAATATGATAGTCTAAATTAGTAAATAGTAAATTACTAAATATATTATAAAAAATAGGGTTTAATAAATTTGTATATGATAAATGAAAATATATTTTAGTTTCTCAAATATATTTTATTTTTACCCCCAAAAATAGAAAAACCTCTAATGAGGAGCTAGGATTTTGACAATGTTCAACAATATGAGGGTTCACCAGAAAATTTACTCTATTTGAATTCAATTAAGAAATTCGAATAGAGATAAATTATAGACAATAATGTATGAAAATATAAAATAAAATATAGTAAAAAAAATTGATTTGATTTTGACCCAAAAAAGTAGAAAAACCTCTAATGAGGAGCTAGGGTTCAGATAATGTTCGACAATATGTGGGTTCCCAAAATGTTTACTCTGTTTGAATTCAATTAAGAAATTTGAATAGAGATAAACTATAGAAAATAATGTACAATAATATATAATACAATGTAATAAAATTAAAAATAAAATTAATCTATAAATAATAAATTATGAAGGGGAAATGAATATTTAACTTGAAAGTAAATGATTTTTGAAGCTACAAATTGTGCTAATGTAAAACATATCAAATAAAAATTAGGATCATGTCATCATTAAAATAATAATTTTAAAATATACTGGGATAGTACACACTATTAATGATAGGTCAACTAACAATTTTATGCTAGGGGATAGGTCTATAATGTGGATCTGTTTGCTTCCACTACTTTATCCATATTGATCACACAAAAGAATTTGGAATTAGAGAGTGTGTGACTACCTACAAGGGTTTCTTAAGTATGTGAAGAGGTCCAATACAAGTGTGTAATACATGTAAAAGTGATTCCCTATTCCCATGCACATGAAAGAGATCAAAATCAAAAGGACAAAAAATAGGGAGAAGTGAGAATGATCAAGCTATCCTAAAAAAATCCCTTGGTGTCTAAGTGCTATCTACATAGCTCAAAGGGCCTCAAGACGATGTAGTTCTCCCTTTTGAGGAAATTAAAATATCCATGATGAATGTAACTAAAATATTTATTATAATGATTTATAATGGATGCCCTTGACCTACAATAAAATAATGTTAAACTTTGTATATGGTTGTAGTAAAGCAGTAGAATTGAAATTGAAAATAAAAATACTCTTTTGATAAATCTAGAATACTTTTGAAATTAGATTATTAGATTATTGCTAGGTAATGAATTGAGTGGATTTGATGTATTTTTATAGAATAATATTTCAAGTGTTTTTATGAACTAAACTTATGAAAATTATGGGATAGCTATTACTAAACATCCCAAATATAAAAAGTGTTCATTAGAGGTAAGAGGATAAGAGTGCACTAGGACAAATCCTCACTACAATCATGTCCGCCCAATGTGGACTTATCCCAAAATGTTAGAAACATATGAAATTAGCTATGGATGATATGTGAGAAGAGTATGGATGAATATGGATGAAGTACAAATGTTTGCATACTATTTTATCAACACTTTTAAGACAATGAAGGATCTTTTAATACTTTTGGTTAACGAAATGGTGAAAAGACCAAGTAAGATAAGATGTCAAGAATAAATATTGGCAAACATTTATTGATTAAATTTATGTGTCTACATTATTATTTATATTTATGTGTACTTGGGTGAGACTCTCTAAATACATATTTCTCTATAAGGTGTTGGATATGTTATAAACCTTGTTGGCATATTTTGTATTACTATGTAGTTTTTTTTCATAAACATTTGGTGCTATGATGGTTTCTAGAGATATGTACCCCTATTTATTTTATTTTTTTAATTTGTAATCTTTTATACTTTTTATTTTTATTGTCTTATCATGGAACACATGATAAACCATGGTTTTTTTAATCTTTTTATATATTTATATAAGGGCGAGAAACCCCACAACCCTCAGTCACTTATCAAAAAAAATTAGGACTCACTAAACTATCCTCTAAAAAAATTTGTTAAGTAAATATTATGCAAGCCACTAATTCTTATTCATTTTCATGTGGTGTATAAACAATAGAGTCTATTAGTGTAGGTTTTTTTCCCATTGGTTTTGTCTACATGGTTGTATTAGCTTGCTTAGGGCTCTAGAGGTTATTTGGGTTACTTGGGAAGATTAGTCCCACATTCACTAGAATATGTGATATCTTTCTCTATCCAACCTATATATACACCTCTCTCCCTTTATATTTGTAATGCATTATATTATGTGGATTATTGGAGCATTCATGTCTTGGAGTAATTGTTTCTCTTTGATTTCATTCTTGCAGTTACATGTGTTTGCTCTGCATTATCTTGAATAATATGTGTCTTAAATTACATATTGAATTAGTGCATTAATTTGGATTATTATTCTTGGAGCTCATATTGATATGGTATCAAAGTAGATCTAGATTTGAGGATTGCATAATTTATTCTCCAAGAATATTCTAAGGAGATAAGAGCTAATGCATTGGAGGAGAGGTGTATATATTTGAGCTTGAAGCTAAACTTATTTGGTTAGAATTTTCAGCATCAAAACTTCATTTTTGTTTCATATCTAACTTTGAAATTGGAAAAAGAGGATAGATCTTTATTACTATGTTGACTCAGATCTACTACCTAAGATCTACATTTTTTCCTACCTAATTATGGAATACACAACTATTGAGAAATGGTGTTGATTTGTGGAGGTGAAGCATAGAGTGGAAAGGTGATAAGAGTGAAGCATTGAAACACTTTATTATTACCTTGGAATTATTCCTTATCCATTATATTTGGCATCATTGATTTTGGACCAAATTTGCAAAGAAAAGGCTGCATAGAGTTTTCACCTTGGCATTGGAAAAAGCTATGTTATGATCTAATCTTTTGTGGTCTAATCTTTACTCTTTTTCAAATCATCACAACATTTTGATTAGATCTATTTATTTTCACCTTGGCATTGGATAATCATAACAAAATATGTTTTTTTTTAGAAAAAACATTATTTTTTGTGATTTGAGTTGTGTTATAGGGAAAGAGAGTCATATTTAGAGTCTTTCATTTCATTTCCTTGCATTGTATGAATATTATGTTGGAGGTGAAGTGTTGAGATCGACCTTATTGACTATTACAATGTTTTTTATTCATATATTGTGCATTTTTATTTAGAAGGATAAAAAGAGATATAGATTTATTGTTTTAGATGTGTGTGAAGAAGATCTAAAGGAGAGTGTTGGAGGGATATCAACATTGTAAGGTCTATATTAGACATTACACTGGAAGGAATATATTTCACTTTGGTGTTTTTACCATTTACTTCACCAGTTGGCCCTCTAACCACTCCACCTATATCTTATTCACCATCATAGTTTGCCTAGAGTTAATGTTCCAGTGAATCAGACAAATATAATCCATTTTCTCCTCTTTACACAACTAGAAAAACATCATTTTTTTAAGCATTAGATATGTTGTCTTTTAATCTTGGAATTTTAGCTTGATAGAATAAGGCATTAGAGAAAGGAACATAGTCATCTTAAATCCACATCTTCACTTATGATACTTTACATTGGGAGAGAAGTGGAATTTATATTCTTTAGTAACTTTGGAGTTTATTTTTTTTGTTCTTAGATATACTGCTAAAAAGGATAGGCATGGGATCTGATGTGGATAAGTGTTGAAGAGATAGTGGCATCACCATCTGAGGTTTGGCATCCTTTAATCTAAGGCATTTTTTTGTGTTTGCATCCCACTTATAGCCAACATCCCACCTACAGCCTATGTCCCACCTACATCAAATCCTCTGATGTGTTTTACAATATTCTAGATCTATGTTGGAGGATTTAAACCTGAATGAGCATTAGAAAAATGGAAGAGATAGAATTTCTTATAGAGGGACCTATTACAACATTTTTCATGTGACATTCTACTCATACATTATCTCTCTTCTTTGTGGAACAACACATCCTTCATATTTATAAGATACTAGGATCATCGCTATGTACTTGGGTACCTTATTAGGCCTTGTTGTTGAGTCCCATTTTTTGTATCATCACCCACCTAAGATGTGTTTATGGGGGTGTTGGTGTAGGCCTTTTTCCCATTATTTTTTTATACACGGTTGTATTAGCTTATTTAGGGCTCTAGAGGTCATTTGGGTTATTTGGGAAGATTAGTACCACATTCACTATAATGTGTGGTATCTTTCTCTCTAACCTATATATGAACCTCTCTCCCTTTATATTTCTAATGCAGTATATTTTGTGGATACTTGAACAATATGTGTCTTACATTACATCTTAAATCAATGCATTCATTTGGATTAGCTTTCCTGGAGATCATCCTAATATTTAAGGGGGGTTATGGGCCCTACTACTTTCTATAGTATACATAGTGTATTGATTGATCCTATTAGTATGGACTCATTTTTGGCCTAGTTTGAAGTCCATCTCTAGAGAATGCACCATTATTTTCCATTAACTCTAGCAATGATTTCTCACTTGGACACATTCTTAGAAATTTATAATGTTTTCTTCATGAGCGTGCTTTAGGATTTCATTACATAGTATTTTGTTCAGTTGTACAATTCCTTAGCATCTTCTCTTGGTCATGTCAACCTCATTTGAGAGAATCCAAATGATGAGAGTTGTTTTATCTCTATTAATCCTTCTTAGGAAGGACAATTATACTTCATGGCATGCTTACATAGAACACTTTCTCACACACAATAATCATATTCCACTCTTATATGGATAGATTCTTGTACCCACTAATCCTATTCAGTTCAATAAGTGGGATAATACTTGTGACAAGGTTTTTCCCACTCCATTACTAAATGTTTCCATGGATCTTCATTTCCATATGTAACATATAGAGTTTCCATGCACTATTTGAAGCATCCTATAGTCCCTTTTTGAAGATCCTACTATGACCTACATCACACCTCCTCCTTTAACTCATATTATATCTTTTGATACTATTATACTCTCTCCCCATACTTCTATTTTTTGTGATGATACATCCATGGTGAATAGTATTTTCATTATGTTTAGAACCCACTACAGGATGAGATTATGTTAGACCTTTTTTGTCTCATTATAGATTCTACATCCATTCTTGTGTAGATTATTACTCTACTAGGGCCTTCATAGACTTGCATTTTGGATGACTTTATTGATTTTAGTGAGAGTGTACACATTGAGATTATTGATGACTCATATGTTCCTATGGACATTCATCTTTCATATCTAAGTGCTTCACTAGTAGACTAGTCCTCATTTTTTATGGTTATTGATCTATACTATCTTATTCCCATGAACATTTTTTCATTGAATATTCCATGTCTATCTTCTTCTCTAGATGTTCTCTCCCCTTCATTGTATTCTTATTCATTACCATATTCTAAAGTTATTCCTATGATATCTAATTAGACTTTGGCACATTTGAGCATTAACAGGGAGACATTTGAGCATTTTATAGAGATCTACATCATGATTCCTACACACATTCCACTTAAATGAGAATTCAACGATTTGATAACTCACGGTTTCTTTATTTCTGTAAGAAGAGATAAAAAAATTTATAAAGGGACATACTATAGCATTCATCATGCTACATTATGCTCATACATTATCTCTCTTCTTTGTGGAGGCACCCATCCTTCATATTTTAAAGGATATTGGGATCATCACTATGTACTTGGGTACCTTATCATGCCTTATTATCAGGACCTATTTTTTGTATCATCACCCACATAAGCTGCACTTGGGGGGGGGGGGGGGGGGGGGGTGTTGGTGTAGGCCTTTTTACCACTAGGTTTTGCCTACATGATTATATTAGCTTTCTTAGGGATCTAGAGGTCATTTGGGTTACTTGGGAATATTAGTCTTGTTAATGCCTCTAAATATATCACAGGGGTTCTTAGTGTTCAAAGAAAACTTCTCATTTTAGAATTCCATAAATTTAGAGCATGAGTAGTAGGTTTTGGAAACTTAGGTTACCTATGTTGAAATAGAGGTAGAGTAATGTATGAATATTCCACAAAATTTATAATAATTGATGGTTTGGAGCCATCATGGTCCAATCTTTTATAAATATGAATTATCTATGTTAATTTTAGTTAATTATGATCAAAATGTAAAATAAAAATTAGTCTAAATGGAAATTTATAATGAAATCTAAGCTACAATGATCTAGTTTTAAAAAAAGAAGCAAAAGGGAAGGGTAGGCAGAAAGAGAATGTGTGATTGTTGATCCTTGACTCAAATATCATGATATAGTTTTAATTATAATTGAACCTACATTTAACTAGTATATGATGAAAAATAGCATAAGCTCAGATCTCACTATATACTAGGCAAATTTCTAAGGATAATATGGACTTATACAAGTAAGAACTAGATTTTACTTTAAATATTTATTACTAAACTCAAATAGCATAAGCACATCTGAATATAGGATAAATGAAATGAATAAAATTCAAGATCCTTCAACCAATTCAGCATAGGCACAAATTAACAACCTTGTATCATAAATGAAAATTCAACATTCAAATAAACTATTCAAATTTAAGATTTAGAACCAACAATCGAGAGAAAGCTATATTAACAATTGACACATCAAATTTGGAAAATCTTGGTAGAATTCCTTGACTATATTAATTACTCCAAGTATAAAAATTTTACTCAAAGATCTCCCCCTTTACAAGATGGTAATACTACCTTATATATAAATACAATAAAGTATATCGGTTAGTTGTGAGATAAAAATGTATAAAATATAAGGACAACTATCCTTTTTTAGAAAGTTCTAGAATACACTTGCTTTTCTAAACTAGATTGATGTAGAGGTAAATATGCTAATAGACTAGCATATGCCTTTACAAAAGAATATTCCTATTTCAAATATTATAATGCCTTTACAAAAAGGAATATTAATTAATTGGTGGTCCCATTATCAAAGGGTTCCCTTGTTGCTCTTGCAAAAGATCAATATCCCTTTGATGTTATTCTTTGACAAGATCCAAATCTACAACTGGCTTCAAAAGGCAGACGTCATCTTGGTTAGATAAGTCCTCAAAATCTTTGTCATCCCTTATCATATCTTATTTGATGCTTTTGACTTTTGCAATCTTTTCCTCAGGTAATGAAGATCATACCTAAAATTTTGGTATTGTCATTGCTTGATTGACCTTGGATTTTGCCATTTACTTCCTACATCACCAAAGTGACTCTATGCTTATATTATGAATCATCAATAATTCCCAAGGCTATAAATCTTGGTAGGATTAACCAACATGGTGCCAAGTAGTTTTTTAATTTGGGCAATCATCTCTTCATCATCCCTAAAGAGTCTATCCAAGCGTACTAACCAAGCAATTAAACTTTGGATCTTATCCACCACTATCCCCAATATAGCATTTAGGTGGGTTAGGCTAATATTTTTGAACTTAAGAATCCTATTCATAATCAATATATTTATGATATCCCTTATCTTGGTCTTTGCATCTTGCCATTCTGTTATAAGTCCTTTAACCACCTCACTCTATTAGCTCAATGTATCTTGTTTTGATTTCATTGATTTTAAAGAATCAAACATATCAAAAAAGGAGGATTCAAACATATTTATTATATCCTTAGACATTGATAATATAGCATGGGTCTCTAATTTCTCCTTTTCCTTCTCTAGATTATGAATCCTCTATTTCATTCCTCTAATGCTAGCTTTAACTTGAGCTAAGTGAGCCTTAGATAGGATTTTAATATCTTCTTCATGGATGGGTAATTCACCAAGATGCTACCCTCCAATTAGATTTAAAACTATAAAGGATTTAACCTTTTAGAATGTGAAATCTTTAGTTCCCACCATGGCTTTTCTGGTTGTGACTCTTTCTAATCCAGCTATCTCAAGATTGAAATGCATAGTAGTAGATGATTTTATGTATTTGGGAGGTTCTAAGACATATACCCTTATGCTTCTTGATGTTCTTGGAGCATCCATCTATTTTCCACTTTGCCCTATAGTGGTCACTATTATTCTTTCCTCTTGCTTTCTCATCAAATCCCTTATCCATGGCTTGATATCTTCATGCACATCAATGTTAACATCCTTGGTCAAGGCCCAAGAGTGGGAATAGGAGTATATATTTTTCATATTTCCATATATGAACTAATTAGGTATGACTAGTCTATGAATTGGGTACTCTTCACTGAATAAGTTGATCTCACTTATGGGATGAGTGAGAGTCAACTTTAACCTATTTTTTCCTATAAGGACAATTGTTAATTCTGATTTCCTCTTGCTTGGTTGGTCACTAAGACAAGATCCAAAGAAACTTCCTTTCCTTTATCTTCTTACTTAGCCTCCTCTACTTGAGCATGTGGTTCTTCAACCTACTCTTCTTTTCCTTCAAAACCATATGTTTCAGTGAGGACCTTAAGGGCATCCTTTAATGTTTCATCTAGATCCAAGGCAATCATGTCCAAGTGTTTAATAGGGGATGTTGGTCTTTGAGGAAGAGTTGAGGATGAAGGTCCCTCACCAATTCTCTCCTATAAATTCTCCTTGTCAATGCCTTGTACAATTTATCCTTGGGGTTGTGGTAGATCCATTTGAGGTTTTTATTGAGGTGGCTTGGAAGGTCTAGGTAGAAAACAATACTAAAGAGGATAAATTTTCCATATGTCCCCTAGTGTTTTGTCATCACTAGTCAATCTATGTATAAGTTTAATATTGTGCATTTTGAACCTGACTAGTATTTATTTAAAATTGTAGGTCTATGGAAGGTGTCATAAGGACCAATTTGATGCTCATAGATTAGCTTGGTTAGCTACTTGTTTTTCAAATGTTTACCCACTATATCATTGGGATCCCAATGCATGAGGTCATCCAATTGAAACATAAAGGAATCTCTATGCTCAGTAATGGTGTCCACCTACTTCCATTCTTGAAAAATTATTACTCTAATTATCAAAAGAAAGGGATAGATGAGGCCCTTCCTTTTCTCCTTGCAGACCCCATCAACACCATGAAGGAGTTGGGATGTAATTTCCTATTCTACTAGATTATTGGGTATATAGATAGGTGACCTATAAGGTTGGGTTAGAATTTCCTTAATTATAATTATAGTACAATATAGGTAAAACCAAATATCTCCCATTAGCTCCACATATTTCTTAATCAAAGGGCTAACCCTAGGCATAAGAGACCCTGTAATGGCTTTTACCAAAGCAAGATAGACACAGTCACAAATGAATTACATGTAGTGTCTAGACTTTAAGATGTGTAGCTTTGAGTAGTGGTGTGAGATGGTGGTTCTACCCTCAAGAGACCAATTTTTGATGTTGGGTATCTTGGTGGAAGCTAGTATGGCATCTAGAAAATAAGACATCATGAAGAACTATTTGCAAGTCTTCCTCTTAATGGTGGTAAATTGTTTTCTTATGTAGATACTAATCATATCCCCAATTAGAGGAGTGAGATATTTCTCTACCATAAAGTATACATAAGACACCCAACTCTTATTGACATATGTAGTTTTAGGGGATCTAGATATTCTATTTAACAAGGTCGTGATTACCCTAAGTCCCTCCCTAAACTAGACAATAGGGTTTCTTCCCTCAAATTCCTAGAATACATGGTTCCCCTAGAGCAACCATGGTCTGAGGATGGTAGCTAGGTCATTCTTACTAGCCCATTCCTTGATTGTGGGTAGGTCCACATGGATTTTTGGGATCTTATAGTATAGAATTTGGCATAAAAATACTAAAACATGCTAAATAATGTGAAATTGACATATTCAAGTGCCAATTTTGGATATGGTATCCCTAAATGGGGTAATGCAATTTATTGGCTAGCTAACTTTGATCAGATCATTTTTAGTCACAATGCCAATTTTGCACCTAGGTGATCTGGATTGCTCTTTCCTATCAAATATTTTGCACAAGGCACATGCCTTCATTATTTTTTATTGGTAACTTAATAAATGGGAATATGTATCCAATGCATCTAACATTGCCTTCTAATTCTAATCTAGTCAAATTTTGGACCAATAATAAGGCATTCTGATCAATCTGAATAATTTATGCATAAAGTACTTAATCATGCTTAAGAGATAATTAACCCAAATCAAGGCTTAATCAAAAATTCCATGGAAACTTGTTGAATACTTATTTTTGGAAATTAATATTGAATATTTTCATCATCAGGTGACCTCATTTCTTGGGAAGACATCCCTAGGCCATAAATGCCACAAATATTAGGATTCATACCCTCCATGCCTCGTCAATGCCTTCCATGATGCCCTCCATGACTCTTAATTACCCCTCCTTCTAATGTCATGATGAGGATAATTACAAACTTAATTCCAAAAATTGAATTAATCGTCAACCACACATCTCAATCTTAGGATAGATGGTTCAAGTTGATTTTAGACATTTCTAAAAATCTATAAATAGAGAGGCCATGAACATCATTTCTAGGCTATTTTGGTGTAAATTTAATATGCTCAAATATCTTCAAGAAACCATTTAAATTAGTGTTACCATGCCAAATTGATTTTAATCCAAGCCAAGCCACAAGCCAAAGGTGCCAAGGAGAGATGGAAGTATCCAAACTTCCATTACTAAGGAATTCATGAGCACAAAACTGAGCAAGCCACTACTACAAAGGCATTTGGAGCATCCAAGGAAGGTGAAGGAATTCTTGTATTTTATTCCTTACTTTTTAGTTGTGTTTGTCATTTGTTTTTTTAAACTAAGCTCTCCCTAGTGTATAGGCCTATAGATGTTATGTTATTAGTGTGTTTATTTCATTTTGTTTTCATTTTGGAACTAACACCATACTAACCATCCTCTCTTGAGTCAAATTCTTAGATCCATAATTGTTAACAACATGATGGAGGATAACCATTTGAAATGCAACCAGGTCATAGTACCTCTTGCTAACAATGACAATCCTTTATTCTTCCTTGGTAATTGATTTCACCTCTGTGTGGTCTAGAAGAGCTCAAACCAATTCTTCTTACCATTATATAGGGCTACAGTATCTAGTTTAGTATCTTTGAAATCTCTTCCTTCACTATCTATAAATAGATACGACTGTCTCATCTCTCAATTGTTACCTTTGTACTACCATAGCTTCTATACTTATAAATTGCTCACAACTAGATTGAAAATGGTCTCTTGTTAACTCTTTAATGATTCAAAACAAAATTGAACTTCTTCTAAATTCACTATAATCAATCCAAGTTTACTTAGGGTCTTTTATGAAATTTTTAGGGTTTTGAAGCTTTAGTGGTGGTAGCATTTGGGCTAAGTTTCACATTATAAAGACCCTTTTTAAAATAAGACTTAGTATAAGTCTCTAGTCTAAGTTTCATAGCATTAAAATAAATGCAATAGGGACCTTAAGATATAGACTTAGACTAACTCCATTCCTATATATATTTAGACTATGGGATTATTTCAATATACATAGTTCAAAGATCTCAAGTGTTTAATCATCCTCCAAGGGATTCTAGTCATTTGTAATGCCATTCATGAGCCTTTAAACAACATTTTTTAGTATATCCTAGTCCTAATCAAAATAATCCATTATCTTAAATTTTATTATCTCATAAATGTCAAACACTTCCTTGTAGGCATCAAATAAAGGTCACACAAACATCAAATTTAGGCTCATGAAGTTAATAGTTTTGATGGGCTTAAATTTGATGGTCATGAGGATGTCAAAAACATCCTCATAGACATTAAATTATGGTCATATGAATTTCAAATTTAATCTCTTAAAATTATTTTATCCTAATATGAGAGTGTCATATGGTGGTTTTACGAGGCTTCCCAAGATCTTAGAGTCAATTCACATCATCTGATCAAGATCCATGGTAAAGTGAGAGATATCTAATCATTATCTAGGATCTTGATTATGATTGGTCCCTTATAATACATGGGACCCTTTTCTTTTAAGTCTCACATGTGAGAGTGCCACATGGTGACTTCATGGAGATCTTGGGGATTTTGACTTTTCAATGGTGTCTTCATTTTGTTTGATATTTGGTCCATGATGAAGAGAGAACCATTGATCATGATTTGAGTGCTCACACTCAATTATTTCCAAGGACTAAGTGCTCAATTTTGTTGATATTTTATTTGCATCATCTAATTTAAAGGCTGTGAGGAATCATAGATCATTGGATCTTGCAAGATGCGAGGTATTTAAGTTAGACCCAAGACAAAATAACAATTAGGCTAAAGAATTAATCTAAAGTTTATTTCATGTTAAAAAACATGAACAGGGCCTTAAAATTAAAACCTTAGGCTAAATAAATAATAAAATAACCATTCTTGGTAAAATAGAAGGAACCCTGCCAATCCTAAATGTTAGACTCAAAAGATAAAAACTTAGGCTAAAGATTTGAGGCTAAGGTTTTGTTTGCATTGATAAGTGGGAATGAGGCCTTAGGGTCAAAACCTTAGGTTAGGTTTTTATCAAAGGGGATTATGATTAAAATAAAAGGGTCCTACTAGACATAAAATTGGATTATGTTAAGAAATAAAGGAAATAAAAAGGGACCAAGGCATAATTTTTAGGCTAAGATTTGGTTGTGTTAAAAAACATGACCATACCTTAACACAAAAATTGGGCTTAAGTCCAAAATATATTTAAAATGTTCTTACCAATTTTATCCCACCAATTTCAAATTCAAAATTGAACCAAGGGTTTATGATAGGGTTTTGAAATGAGAATCTATCAACAAGGACCCCATGGAACTTGTAACTAAAAGACATTAAGACCAATTATTATCAATGTTAGACAAGATTAAATCAAAACATAACTTAGTAATCCAATCTTATCCAATTGGATGATCTTCAAATTCTAATAATGTTTAGAATAGGCCATGCTTTTAGGGTTAAGCTTAAAAATATCTCAAAGGTCCCAATTTTCAAAAAATGGGGCTATGTTGACCTTAACAAGTCCCACGTTCACTAGAATGTGTGGTATATTTCTCTCTCCAACCTATATATGCACCTCTCTCCCTTTATATTTCTAATGCAATATATTATTTGGATTAATGGATCATTCATGTCTTGGTGTAATTATTCTTCTTTGATTTCATTCTTGTAGCTATATGTGTTTACTTTGTATTATCTTGAACAATACATGTCTTACATTGCATCTTGAATCAATGCATTCATGTGGATCAGTATTCTTGGAGCTCATTCTAATAGAGTCAAAATCTATTCTTAAAAAATAATTATGTGGAACATATTGATTTGTATTCATAACAAGTGTCAAATGAACATAAATTTTAATTTAAATGGATATTCATAGTGAAATCCATGCTTTGTTGGACCCAAGGAATTTTAGATAATATTTTAAAATAAGGTACAATCCATTACAAAATAAATATTTGTTTTAAGGGAAGATATTTGTTTATCCATTATGACTTTTTCATAACCCAAAGTTAATGAATTAGCAGTGGATGTTCTTACCAACATGGAGAGAACATAATTTGATGAGGCCAAGAAATGAAACTCATATCATATATTATTATCCTAAAATCACCTTCCATTAGACCATTTTTATATCCCTCACCTATGCATTTATCTATATTATTATAATCTCTATCCATGTTGCATATATTTATTGTTAGGACTTAAAGAATGTGATTTATATATAAAATAGTATGGTTTAGTTTTTTTGTCCTTTGGAATTACTAATGGAAAATTAAGCATGCAAAATATAATTCTTTCAAGGTGTTTTATACCTGAATGTATGAAGGAGAAAATATTCATTTAATTTGCTAACACCCTATAGCAACTAGTTGTGTGAACCCATATAAATTAATTGTGCACTTATAGCAACTAGATATGTACTTATAATAGCTAGTAAATTTACCTTTAGAAAATAGGTCAGCTTCTTATATCTAATTTAAAATATACCCGTAACACATGGGTGAGATACCTTTAGAAACTAGGCATGACACATATCAATAACTATGCATTCACTTTTCAAGGCTTGACAATTGTTGACCAAATTTGACTTTTAGTTCAAATTGGGGCTCCCATAGGTAAAAAATTGGTTTTATAGATGTTTTTTTGGGAATAATATGTTGTCATGAGTTTTTTCGTATATCATTTAGTGTTATTCAATGATATATTATCCTTGGTCATAAATTTCATTAGCCAATATGTCCTTTTAAGTCATTTTAGGAGTTAAAAAGGTACATTTAATGATTTGCATAGGTTTTTTGGGAAATTTTAAGGTCAAAAAATATTATTTCATTACACATGTGTCCTTATAAGTATTAATTAACTGATAAAACTAAAATATGGTAGGTTATGCAGAAGAAAAGGTAGTTTTCTTAAAGGAAAAGAAGAGTTTGGCACTTGTACGACCTCTTTGGGAAGTGTACCACATGAGAAATGGTCAAAAATTTCCTCTTAATCTTCCCCATTATAAATTAAATGCTTGGATTTATTTATAAGTTTCATTTCTTGATAAAAACTATTATGATTCTTTTTCACCATTTTTGGTAAGTAGAAGTTACCTTTGAGTTTTTGTTTGGTACGCACAACTCAAGAAGTTTCTAAGAAAATGATTTTGGTAGGTTATTATACACTTACAATAATTAATTTACATATAATTATTTTGAAAAAATTTGTCATTTTCTTCATGAACCATCCTCATGAAGTTGACCTTTCAAATCTACATGCTAATCTATGTAGCCTATAGGTTTTGTTCCATTTTAAAAAATTATATATAACCCAGTTGGTCATGTTGGTTCAAAATCATGTTGGATTCCTCACATGATGATATTAATTATTATTTTCATATTTAAATATTATTTTATAGTCCAAATAAAACACTTTGCAAGAAGGCACCACCATGTGCAATTTTAGTCAATTTTCCACTTGCAGAAGTTTGAATTATGTGGAAAAGATTCACATGAATGGTAAATGGTGTTTTACATGTTTAAATTATATAGGGGTCACCTCCTTATATTTTTTGTTCTTATAATTCCATATTTTGATCAAACACCCATGTCTTGACCACATAAAATGGTCATAAGATACATCTGCCCACTCTATTCACATGTGCAAGTGGTTTTCACATTGAATGAGAAGTATTGGAACTTATTTCAAGTTTCTTTGGTGGAAATTGTGTATTTGAAAGTTGGAATTTGAGTTTGAGTTGTTTTTAAGACCTTTCATCCATATTTTGCTTGATTTCATACTCACTGCCCATATATACAATCAATAACCACCTATAGGTGGTCTTGATAAAAAGTCAAAAGGCTATGTTGAAATATTTGAGTTATAATTTTAACCTTATTAAGGTCATAGTAGGTTAGAAACATCTTGAAAAACCTTTTAATATTGATAGGTTGATCAATAATTTTTTAACCATGTTCAAGGTACAATCACTATATTCAGGCCCATTATCCCTAAAAATGCAAAATAGAGGTCTATCAAGGTTTTGAAAATATCATATGACATGTTACATGAGATATTGAGGCATCTAAATAGTTTGGATTTTCAACTTCTACCATGAAGAAGTTCTTCACAAAAAATTGGAATCCAAATAAGTAATAGAAGCTAGTTTTTAATGGGTTCTAACATGACATTTGTTCACTAAAACTCATTAGTGAAATCTACAAGCTTTAGCTCCCAAAAGAGACCTTTCCACCCAATGTCATAATTTCAAACCATGCCTTCATGATTGGATGATTGTGATGGTGAACAAATAACATGTGAGAGATAGAGGGAAGTATAAAAAGAGTTGACATGCACTAATTGAGTTTAAAATGCACCTACAGGTACATTAGTATTCAAAATGTTCACCTACAATTTTAAATAATAAGTAAGTGATCTAAAATCATTGTTTAGGTGATGATCTGGCCAAATAGAGTGAGTGAACAAGTCCATCATTGGTAAAGAGCTTGGAAAGTTTTTGAGAGAACTCATGCATCAATTATAAAACCTAATCTATGCCAATGATACAAACAAGGGTATTTCTAAAATAAAATTCATATCCTACTATAATTGATACTGGAAATGGATTAAGGATGAATTTTGAGTGTTACCAATACATTAAGTTGATACAAATAAGGTCCAAACAAGTGTTTATGATCCTAAAAATATCTAGGTTAAACTTGAGTTTATTTTTACCATTGAGAGAGGTGTTTGGAGTTTATATACATCTAAGTCAACATGAATAACCTTGATGAAGAGGATGAAACTCAAAATGGTACTCCATACTCCCAAGGTTGCAGTCAGACCTAGTAGGTAGGGTTATGCCTAGAGGCCAAACAATAGGTCAATTTCAATTATTGAACTAAGTGAAATTTATAATTGGCCAAATAATGTCTATGTAACCACATTATATGTGTATAATCTTTTAAAATGTAGGGGAATCCATAAAAAATTACCTTGAGCTTTAAGGACAAGGTAGACCTAATAGGTAATGTACAAGTCTTATGCCCAAATAAGAAGTCATTATAAATTCTAGATGTAGGTGATCTTCTCAATGAATCTAAACATGTTTATGGGATGACATTAGATATTTTGTCTATCAGGAGGTAAGGGAAAGCCATCAGAGGCCAATTTGGGCTTAAGTTGCAGTCAGACCTACGTGAACATGACTAGGCCTAATTTCAAATGATGAGTCATTTTTAATTATAATATTTTTAAAGAATTATAATGCATTTTAACATGTTCATGGGGTCTCAACATATGTTTCCAAGCTTCCAACATGAAAAAAAAAACCTCAGAGAAGCCATTATTGGCTTAGAAACCCTTCAAGCCTATTGGAATAAAGGAGACAAGCTCGATAGGCTAGGTTTGAGCACTCATATCTTTCATGAGGATTTGCATGGGTGAGAAGGGAATTAAAGGATGTTATTAAGGGTCTTAAAATCCAAGTTTGTGGAATTTTTTTGTAGGTTAGACATCATATTTTTAATAACAAACATTAAGAGTGAAAATAAGCTAAAACCCTTGCAAACCCTTGCATGTGACCAGTTTATGGAAATGAGGTTGGAGATGAACCCAAATTAACTAGTTTAGACATGAAATATTTTTAAAATTATATATGACTCACTCAATCTCCCTCACATGTAAATTAGTTTTATGAACTTATATGGATGGGGTGAGAAATAGGCTTATATTGATAGTTTTGTGCATTGTGTAGGCTACAAGAGGTTTCAAGAGGTGAAATAAAATTTTGGAGGAATATCAAGACTTTTAATAACTCCATATTTTCATTTAATTTCAATAAAAAACTTCTAAGTGTCCAAACTAGTGCTTCAACTCAGCCAATCAAAACTAGCATATTAAACAAGCTAGTGAAAGGTGTGAAAACTTCAAGAAGATGTCTTTTTAAGGTGTCCATAATGATTATAGGTATATGGATGTATTTTAAAATTTTCATCAACTCCATCCCATGTATTTTCATGAGCAAATAATTCTAATTTTGAGGCCAAGTATGCAGGGTGCATGAAAAGAGTGTTTTATATATTGTAGATGATGATTGCTCCTTTACATGTGATTCCATATGACCAAGCCTATAACCAATGAATTTATATGCATTTATTATGTCCCTAAACTTAATTTAAATAATAATACCTGGTCCCAATTAGTTATAAACCATTCATTTTCTTGCCATCTTTCATAAGGTTTATGACTTGGATTGACATTTGAACCTCTAATAATTTCATGGTTTATCCCATACCCTCTAAAAATTCACAAGTAACTCTTTGAATCATATTGAAAATTGTCCTTATGACCCTTGGACTTCTCTCTTCTTCTCTCTCTCACAAGTTCTATAAGAACTAGCCATTTTGGCATTGTATTTGATGCTCCACCTGAGTATGACAAAGCCCTACTCAAATGTATACCATTTTATCAATATTAATATTGATATTTACCCCCTAAATGATTATTATTAATGTTTTCATTTGTAATGTTTTATTTTTCATAAGTTGATACTATAGATTCCTTAGCATATTATTTCATTCTATCATTTATTTGTAGTTAGAAAGCTTCTTCTTGCATGGCATGTAAAGTGTTCTAGGAAATGTCAAAGATTTAGTGACTTAGTATATTCATTAGTTCCCTTATAGGCCTATTTTATAGTCCTCATAGATTCACACATTCATCCATAACCTCACAATGTAACATTGATGTGAGAATATGAAGATTGGAGAAGTGCATTTTCAGTCTGCCCTTTGATTTCAAGTGTAACATGCATGTGGTTGGATGTCATCATGTTATTTGGCGTATCACCTCCCTTAGATTGATTTTATTTTATTTATCCTTCTCCCTTTTCACCCCCCATGTTTATTATTAATTTTAATCCAAAGTGACACATCAAAGGAGCTAGCCCTATCTAGAGCTCCATCTCATCCTTAGGCTACCCATGAGCCTAGAGGTGTTTCCATTGAAAGGGTGTAAATCCAAGTGACAAACATTTTTAACATGTTCATTGGGACTCTTTATCCAAGAAGTTAAGATATTTTTGGTGGTTTATCTCAATAATCATCCTTTTGAGGCATCTATCAGAGCATAAATGGTGATTTCAAAGTTGTATCAGCTGGTCAAGCAACTGAAGTTATCATTTGAAGATTGATGGTAACATGTTTTCTTTGTGTTATTTTTTTTAATGAAGTTTTATAGATGACTTTGGTTTTGAGTTTTTTTCTCTATAAGTTGGTGAAACCTTATAATCTTATACCATTCCCAATCAATATGAACAATTTATTAATGAATCTTGGTGTGATTATAATCAGCCTTATCATGAAATATATCAATCCTACAATCAACCTTGTTATGAACCACATTTTACCCCTCAATAGTCCTATGAGCCATGGCAGTCCTATAGTCCTTCATTTTATTATCCATATGTACACCATGTTTTTGGACAACCCTATGAGAATGGCTAACAAGGAACCTATCAAGAGACACCTCTCTATCAGCCTCAATATGAGCCCTATCATTCATAATATGATGTATATCAACCCAAGAATTCAATTCCATATGAGCTCACTAGTGCTTTCCTCTTTTCAAAACCCATTCATAAGTCTTCTCCTTCATCCCACATTTCATATCCAACTCCTTCACCTTCCAATACATCTCATACTCTAGCTCCTTCACCTCAAATCCATGAGCCTATCCATCAAACTTCCACATCATTCCTTCTTAAGGAGGAACCTATCTGTAGAGAAGCAAGTAAAGAAGAATAAATTTAATTAATGACTGATCAAGAGGCTCTCATGAGTGATTATTAGTAATAAATAACCATAGTGACTCCCCTTGGTAAATAAAAAGATAGTCCTTTATCTAATATCTCTATATTTGAAGGGATGTGTGTCCATGAATAACCACCTACATTTCATCCTCAATCTGACTTTGAGTTTTATATGCCACCTTCACCAAGTAGTTCATCTTATCCTCACCCTTTCACTCTTTGCCTTGATGGACCTATGGTATGGGAACCTAAGGAGGATTAGTTGGTTGATAAATAAAGAGAACTCTTTCTTGAAGAAAACCTACCTCCTTGGCAACCTCATTGGGCTAGGTCACATGATTTCAAGATGCCTAGTCTTGGCATTACCATGAAGGAGAAAGAGATGGAGGATCTTACAGCCCTTAAAAAAGACTATAAAACTAATCAAAAGGTTATGGATGATCATCTAAAAATAGGAAGTGGAATATACTATTAATAATTAAATTCAAGTGATCCCTCAAGAAATGGCAGTCCTAGAAGAGTTTCATGAGACTAAGATAGAGGAAATAGTTCTTGAAGATGGCATCCATGAAGAAGAAGATTTAAGGTAGAGGTTCAATGCCATTTCTAAGGAATTTGATGATTTTTTTGAAGATTATCCTTCTCCAAAAGATTTTACACTTGATTATAAGATTTTTTATGAGCCTAAACTTGATATTGAGTGTTCAACCAAACATAAAGAGGAAGCTCTTTCTACTGGTCAAGGACCTGCTATCATGAGGTCACTTGGTGATGTTAGTATACAAGAAGTTGTTGACAATGATGATTAGCAATTGAAAATGAAGCTCTTTCAAGAGCTTGAATAACTTTTCTAAGTTGAGGGTCAAATGCATGCCAAGGTGAATAAATAATATTCCATGGAGGACAATGATCAAGATTGGATAGAATTTGTAAAGGTCCTTAATGAGCTAGAAGAACTTTCAGCTGAGAAGAAGCCCGATCTTGTTGAAAGAACTATGGAATACAAGAAGGTATAACTTGTTTAATCATCATTTAAAGTTACAATTAAGGATCCACATGAAAATTTTGAATATGTTTGGATGAAAGAGGAATAATTTTACATTTTAGACCTATTTGAAGATGGTCTAATTAAGAGCATGGTAATTGAAGTGCCAAGGAATAGGTATAATCCATAAAACATCTAATCCAAGAAGAAACATGCTTTACAACATGTTCCATCTCATGAAGAAGGTCATGATTCAAAATTACCCTTTGAACCAGGAGAGAGGTATGCTTAGTTGTTAGTTGTACATAATAGTTTGTTCTTTGTTTCCCCTAAGAGCTTTGAGCACATGTGTATGTGTCCTTTGCTTTGTGTGGTTGAAGTAGTCATTAGTTGTCTTGTCTTAGTAAATTTCATGGTAAATGTTCAAAGTTTTCCTTATTTGTATAAAACTTCATATGACTCTGAAGCCTAATGGACTGATAAGGATATTGATCTAGTTAGTATATCAAGCATAACACCCCTATGAGTCGCTAATTTGGTGACCAAATTTGACTTTTAGGTCAAATTAGGGAACCCATAGGTAAAAAATTGTATTTATAGATATTTTATGGGGAATAATATATTTTCATGAGGTGTTTCATAGATCATTTGATGATATTTAATGATATATTAGCCTTGGTCATAAATTTCATTAGCCAACATGTCCTTTTGAGTCATTTTAGGGGTCAAAAAGGTGAATTTAATGCTTTATATGTGTTTTTTGGGAAATTTGAAGGTTAAAAAATATTATTTCATGCCACATGTGTGCCTATAAGTCTTAATTAACTTAAAAAAATTGAAATATGGTAGGTTATGTAGAAGAAAAGGTAGTTTTTTTAAAGGAAAAGAAGAGTTTGTCACTTGTATGACCTCCTTAGGAAGTGTGACACATGGGAAATGGTAAATAAGTGAATATTTAGCTTCCCAATGATTAATTACATTATTTTTATAATTTTTAAGTGTCATTTATTGCTCAAAGCTATTTTACTCCTTTTTTACCATTTTTGGCAAGCATAAGTGACCTTCAGGTTTTTGCTTGGTACGCACATCTCTAGAAGTTTCAAAGAAAATAATTTTATTAGGTTTTTTTAAACTCATATATCTTAATTTACATATAATTATTTTTATAAATTGTGGCCTACACTTCATGAACCATCCTCGTGAATTTGACCCTTCAAAATTGCATGCTAATTTATGTAGCCTATAGATTTTGCTCCAATTTTAGAAATTATGTATAACCCAATTGGTCATGTTAGTTTTAGATCATGTTGGCTTCCTCATATAATGGTATTAATGATTATTTTCATATTTCAAGATGATTTTATATTCCAAATAGCTCACTTTATAAGAAGGTGCCACCATGTGCAGTTTTAACCAGTTTTCCACTTGCAAAAGTTTGAATTAGGTACATAAGATTCATGTGAATGGGAAATGGTTTTTGACATGTTTCAATCCATAGGATTCACCTCATTATATTTTTTAGTATCATAAATCCATATTCTGATCAGACACCCATGTCTTGACCACATCAAATAGTCATAAGATACTTATGCCCACTCTATTCACATGTGCAAGTAGTTTTCACATTGAAGGAGAAGTATTGGAACTTATTTAAAGTTTAATTGGTGTAAATTATGTATTTTAAAGTTAGAATTCAAGTCTGAGTCATTTTTAAGACCTTTCATCCACATTTTTCTTGATTTCTTACTCACTACCCATATATACAGTCAATAGCCACCTACCGGTGGTCTTGACAAAAAGTCAAAAGGCTATGTTGAAATATTCGAGTTATAATTTTAAACTTATTAAGGTCATAGTATATTAATAACATCTTGATAAACCTTTTAATATTGATAGGTTGATTAATAGGTTGAGAACCATGTTCAAGGTGAAATGACTATGTTCAAGCCCACAGTTCCTAAAAATGAAAAATAAAGGTCTATAAAGGTTTTAAAAATATAATATGACATGGTACATGAGCTATTGGGTTATCGAAATGGTTTGGATTTGCAACCTCTAGCATGAAGAAGTACTCTAAAAAAAATTGGAGGCCAAATGAGAAATAAAATCTAGTTCTGAATGGGTTCTAATATGGAATTTATTTACTAAAACTCATTAGTGAAATCTCTAGGCTTTATCTCCCAAAAGAGACATTTCCACCCAATGTCACAATTTCAAACCATGCCTTCATGATTGGATGATTTTGATAGTGAGTAAAGAACATGTGAAAGCTAGAGGGAAGTATCAAAAGAGTTGATATGCACTTATTTAATTTTTAATGCACCTACAGGTAACGTAGTATTCAAAATGTTCAGCTATAGCTACAATTAAGAAGGCAGTGAGCCAAACACATTGTCTAGGTGATGATATATCCAAATAGAGTGAGTGAACAAGTCCATCATTGGTAAAGAGCTTGAAATTTTTTTGAGAAAACTCATGCATTGATTCCAAAACCTAATCTATGCCAATGACACAAATAGGGGTATTTCTCAAATAAAACTCATAACTTGTTGTAATTGATATTGAAAGTGGACTAAGGATGAGTTTTGAGTGCTACCAATGTATTAATGTGATACAAATAAGGTCCAAACAAGTGTCTATGATCCTAAAAATCTCTAGGGTGAAGTTGAGTTTGTTTGGACCATGGAGAGAGGTGTGTGGAGTTTATATATATCTATTTCAACTCTAATAACCTTGATAAAAGGGATGAAACTCAAAAGGGTACTCCATACTCCTAAGGTTGCAGTCAGACCTAGTAGGCAGGGTTATGCCTAAAGGCCAAACAATAGGTAATTTCAATTATGGACCTAAGTGAACTTTATAATTTGCCAAATAATGTCTATGGAGCCAAATTAGATGTGTATAATCTTTTATAATTTATGGGAATCTAAAAAAACTCACCTTGACCTTCAAGGCAAGGAAAACCTATTAGGTAAGGTACAAACCTAATGCCCAAATGAGAAGTAATTGTCAATTGTAGACATAAAGGATCTTTATAATGCATATAAAGATTTTTATTGGATGAAATTAGGTGTGTTAAGGCTATCAAGAGGTAAGGAAAAAACCATCAGAGGCTAGTTTGGGCTTAAGTTATAGTCATACCTACATGAACATGATTAGGCCTAGTTTCAAATGATGAGTCATTTTCAATTTTAATATTTGGAAAGAATTATAATATATTTGAACATGTTCATGGGGTCTAAAAAAAAATTTCAAGCTTCAAACATGCAAAATAAACCTTAGAGAATCCATTTTTGGCTCAAAAACCCTTCAGGCCTTTTGGAATAAAGGAGACAATATTGATAGGCTAGGTTGGAGCACTCATATATTTCATGAGGATTTTCATGGGTGCTAATTTAATTAAAATATGTTATTAGGGGTATTGGAGGCCATGTTTATGTAATTTTTCTATAGGTTGGATTTCAAAGTTTTATGAATGAACCTTAAGAGTGAAAATAAGCTAAAACCCTTGAAAACCCTTGCCTATGACCATTTTGTGGAAATGAGGTTGGAGATGCACCTAAATGAACCATTTTTTCCATTAAATATTTTTAAACTTGTATAAGAATCATTAAATCTCCCTCACATGCAAATATGTTATATAGACTTGTATGGATGGGGTGAGAAACATGTTTTTCTTGAAAGTTTTGTGTATCATGTAGACTACAAGAGGTTTTAAGAGGTTAAATCAAGTTTTTGATGAATATAATAAATTTTAATAACTCCCTTGTTTATTTAATTTCAATAAAAAAAATTTAAGTGTCCAAATCAGGTGCTTCAACTCAATCAGTCAAAACTGGCATATAAGACAAGCTAGTAAAAGGTGTGAAAAATTAAAGAGGATGTATTTTTAAGGTGTCCCTAATACTTTTATTTGTATATAGGTCCTTAAAAAAATTCATTTACTCCATAACATGTATTTTCATGAGAAACTGATGCTAATTTTGAGGCCAAGTGTGCAAGGTGCATGAAAAGAGTATTTTCTAGACTGTAGATGATGATTTCTCATTTCTAGGTGATTCTAGATGATCAAAACTACAACCAATGCATGGAGAGGAATATATGGTGTCCTTAAACTTAATTCCTATCATTATACCTGGTTTTAAATAGTTATAAGGTGTTCAAGTAGGGCTAATCATGTAGGCAAATTTTTTGAGCCAAAATGGGGAGTTTCTTTCCACCTTTCATAAGGTTTATGACTTGGATTGACATTTTTACCTCTAAAACTTACATGTTTCATCCAATACCATATATATATTTGCAATTAACTTATTTTATTATCTTTATAAGTGTCTTTGTGACCCTTAGAATTCTCTCTTCTTCTCTCTCATAAGTTCTATAAGAACTAGCCATTTTGGCATTGTATTAGATGTTCCACATGAGTATGGTGAATCCTTGATCAAATTTATACCTTTTTATAAATAATAATACTTATATTTACCTCCTCCATTACTTTTATTAGTGTGTTAATTTGGAATGATTGATTTTACATAAGTGAAGACTATGGATTCCTTAGCATATTATTTCATTCTATCATCTATTTATAGTTAGAAAGCTTCTTCTTGTAGGGCATGTGAAGTGTTATAGGAAATTTATAAGATTTATTGAATTATTATATTCATTATTTCCCTCATATGTCTCTTTTCTATTCATCATAGCTTCACGCATTCATCCATAACCTCACAATGTAACATTGATGTGAGAAGATAAAGATTGGAGAAGTGTAGTTTTAGTTTATCCTTTGATTTCAAGTGTAACATGCATATGGTTTGATGTCATCATGTTATTTGGTGTATCACCTTCCTTAGATTAATTTTCTTTTAGTTATCCTTCTCCCTTTTTACCCCCCAAGTTTAGTAGTAGTTGTAAACCAAAGTGGTACATCAAGGGAGCTAGCCCTATCTAGAGATTCACCTCATCCTTAAGCTACCGATGAGCCTAGAGGTGTTTAAATTATGCCACTTGGATGAGGATAGCTTTGTCATCTCCTCAAAGGGTGAAAATCCAAGTGACAACAACAATTAGATAATAATTTTGAGCAATTAAAGTTCATGGTTTGAGGATTATGACAGTTCTTCAATTTGAGGAAAAGGGGAAGTTAAATTTAGTTTTTACAGTCATTATTCATCTTTCATTGGACCATCCATCTTAAATGTTTGAAATAAAAAAATGTGTTATTGTTGATTTGTTAAAATGTCTTATTCTCCTAAGATATATTTTATTTATTTATGTTATTTTATAATAATTATTTATATTATTGTAACTTCTTTCATTTTGGGAATAACCATATATTTATGTTTGTAACATTTAGATACTAACATATCTAAATAAAGTGTCATGTTATTTATTTATGAGATAAGCTACAGGTTGTAGTAAATATGTAAGTGGAGTTCTATTCAACTAAGAAGCTATGTCATAATATTCTTTGAGTGAAGTTTTGTAATCAAATTGTAATGTCCCTGTAACAATTTAATTTTATGCTAAAATTGATTCAATAAGAGTTAATTTTATATAATCATGTCAAACAAGGAGGGGAGTCAAGATTCAGTCTGACTAAGGCAGGGTCCACTCATAAGGATTTAGTGATTTGATCTCCCTGGGAGTCAATCTCTAGTCTAACTAAGGAAGGGTCCACTCACAACGATTCAATGATGTGATCTCCTATCCATTAGTTTATTTATATTATGTGTGTATTTCATTCTTGTAATTGTGTGTACCTTTCAATTATGTTTATGTATTTCAATTCCATATGGGAAGCTTCCAAACATAGATTGGTATTTCAATTATTTAAATTTATTTTCTTGTGTTTTCCTTTATTACAATTTACTTTCATGAAATTTACTTTCCATGAGTGAGTTTACTTTTAGCCAGTGTGTATTAGCCTTATTATTATTCCACATAGTTTAGTGTTGCAAATATAATGTAGATTCATTAAAAGGTTATACATCCCTAGGTTTAAAATTAAAAGAAAGATCATATATTCTATGTTATTTGGCTTAATCCGAGGGTCTTTCCTCATAGGATTTGGGATAGATCCTAAAATTAATATATAACATTAGATTATATCTTCTCTGTAGGATCCAATGTATTTATGTATATTTATAACACAACTACCTATTGGGGTTTTTGGTTGTTTGTATTTTTTTAGACTCGGATTGAAATCCCTTATTAGTTTATTTGTATTTTTCTTGAGTATAACCAAATTATTGAAGAATATAAATGGATCAATTAGTTTACTAAATTTTAAAATGAGTGCATCCTCCAACTTAGTTCAACTGCTAATTGAATCATGGGTCAAAGTTAAAACCTAGTCATATAAGGCCACATAATATGAAATAAAAAACCTATAGACCACATCCTCATTTTGAATGTTCAATAATCTTGGATCAATTTTAAATTCAAAGGCATGCTCTTAAAAAAATATGAACATGGAAATAAAATTTATAGAATTTTTAGGGAACTCGTGTTGAATACCAGGGAATTTTATGGTTGTTTCACCAAGCTAAGACATTTTTATTTTTATTAATTTTATATTTTATATTTTTTTTGTATTTTCAAAATTTTTAAAAAAATAAAATGAAACAAAACATTGGGTGTAAATTGGTCACAAAGAGACATCCTTTTAGTGCTATAAACTTGTTGATGTAATGGTTTGGGAACATAACAAAAGATGAAGTAGAGAAGGAAAGGGCTTATTTTTATTACCCCAAGGTGAAGTCCCTGTAACTATATTGATGTGACTATAACCACAAGATTATATTATTATCCCTTTTTATAAATAAAAAACCTTTTAATGTGCATTTTATGCACACCACATGTTGGATATTAAACCATATCATTTTATGAATTATAGTCAAGGGCATGAGTTATAGATTATGACTCTCTTATGTAGTCATGGTAGAATATCAAAATATGACCTACAACCAAACAAGTAAAGTTAACCTAAGTGACCTCAAAAAACACCCAAATAAACCAAAAGTGAATATTCACAATGATGCCTATCCTACTATATAGTGAATAAAAAAAGTATTTTAAATCTCTACTTAGATATTTCATAGTGAATAAATCACAATGTAAAATAATTTTCCATAATAATCAATATATTTTAAACCCAATTTATAAATTTAATATAAAAAAATATGGTACAATCCCCAAATTATATATGTTTTAGTGATGAAGTAAGTTTTGTACAATGAAATATAGTAGAAAATAACATATGCACATCCATTCACAACAATTAAAAGAACATAATTAATCCACAAGAACAATCAAAATTACATAGAACAATATAATATACTCATAAAAAGTAACACACATTAAAATAATTATCAATGGAATAAATAAATTACATTTCATTAATTTAAATGAGAAAGGAAAAAATATATATTTTCAGAATATCCACATAGTGATTGCTTCAAAATTTGCTTCTTCCAATCAATTTGGTGATGAGTTTTAGGCACTTTCCTAAATGATTTATTTATCCATGTAATAGGCTTATTATATAATAGTTATAGAAAAACTAAGTGGAATAACTCATCAAAACCTATTAATTTCCCCTTAACATATCACAACTAACATATCATTTCCCGTAATTGACACAAACACATCATAGTAATATTTAGAAGTTTGAAAGCTTAGCCACTAATAGTACCTAATTTAATATTTTCCTCCAATGTGAAAAACATTAAATTTAAAATTAAATATTGGATCATTATTATTTAATTTATTCTTTGGATAAAAACAACACTACAACATATATGGTTATGCATATTTTATGTCTTGGGCCACACATGCAATATTTAAATCACAAAGGGATCATTACCAATGAAATGGTCTCAAGATAGTATCATAGTGACAATTATTATTATTTTTTTTACCTTATTCACTTGAAAATGCATTAGATTTATAAAATCCAACCTTTATTATGACCTTAATTCAATTATCATGACCATATTGCTTAAGACATGTAGTCGCTTCCCATTCATTCATAGCCATAGAGTTTATTTTATTGATCACTTTTCAATATTAGTTGGAGTGAAATGTAATAGCTTCATGCTCCTTTGATTTCATAATTAAAAATTATAATGTTCCATGTGGCCTCCTTTTATTCCCTCACATTCATAGAGTTCTCCCTTAGCTATTAACAATCACATAGACCCATCATTTTTAAATTTTGATATATGTTCCTCATGTATGCACTTTGTATTTTGGTTTAGATTAGGATGTACCACATCTATTTATCCAATTTTTTTGTAACCACATGATCATTTTTGGCTAAAATCAAGTCTACAGATTCATGATTTTATAAAGTTTGGCTCATTGTTTCCACATGTCCACATATTTCCTATAAAATAAAATAAAACATGTGGACACAATTATATTTATATAAAACATTAAAAATCTACATGATTAAATATTAAATAAAAAATATGCATGTCATTCAATCATAAGCCATAAATCATGGAATTTAAAAGTGACTTTATAAACTATGTGGACCCATTAGATTTTTAAATCCAACCTAATATTGTATGGGTCTTGATCGCTTGAATTGTAGGACCAAATGCTAAGACACATGATGGTGATCTATTGATCATAGGTTCATGGAGTCAAAGAGAGGTCAAAAGGTCAAAAAAATCCTTTGGATTTATAAGCAACACATGATGACATAGCTCACAAAATCACATGATTCAATTCATGAAATCATGGGATTTAATTCATGGGGTCACAAGATCTAGTTCATAGAATCACAAGATGCTATTTGCTTTAGAAATTCCATGTTATAATAAAAAGAAGATGCAAATGACTTAGGTGAAAATATTGGGTCATGAATTAAAGTAAAGTTAAGTGAAACTTAAACTTAGATTTCAATTAAAGTGGCCATGAGGAATCCTAATGTGAATATTAAATTAAAGTGCCCATAAGCACTTAAGATTAAGATTAAGAATCATGAGACCAATTAAATCATATCAAACCCTAAACTATGAATACTTTGTGATAACAAAGAAACTTGGTTCACAATTTGAGATAAAAGGAAGATTATGAAAATAATAAGGCAAACTTGGATAAGCATAATGACACTCCCATTCCTTCTCAATAGAATTTCATACAACATTTCCCCTGATTCGCTCTTCCATTCTGCCTAGTTCTAGATCATTCTCATATTTTCCTATGTTAGGCAATCCATTGTTCCCTACTAACCCTAGGTCACCATCCCCTGATCCATGTAAAGTGATGACAAGGAATTTTCTAGATCACTTTGCACTTATCACACATTTTTAGCTGATATAGGGGAAATGATAGGGTATTTCACTACATTTTTGACTCATTTGATTTCACTACCTTCCCAAGCACTACTCTGAGAGGTAATGAAAATAGGGTTTTTTCTCTAAGCCTCAAACTATGGATAGCTCAGGTGGAGTGAATAGAGGTCAATATTCCATATTTAGGAATCTAATTTCTAAATATGTCCCATTTATTATCCACAAGGGCTTAAGCTATAGTGAAATGGTCAGTGTGGTATAAAAATAAAGCCCAAATATTTAGTTGTACCCTTCAAGTTATCATTAAAATCCCTCAAAGCCACACCATATTAAATAATGGTTTTTGATGTTGAGGTGATTGAGTCTATACTCCATTTTAAGAGATGGTTTACTACCAATGGTCTTACTTGTGGATTCTCAAATTTATGGCCAAAACTCCAATATATACATACATCTATATCATAGCATTGGAAACACCATTTATAAGGTAGAGTTTAAATTTATCCTAGTGTTAAAAATTTATTTATTATTATTTTTAATTGCCTAAAAGATAAGGAAATGATTCAAAACAAAAATTTGTATATGAATCATCCCCACTTGATATTGAAACCTTGGTCTCCCTTCTTTAACCCCGTCACCAAACCTCTAAATGAATTCCCTGTATGGGTCCATATTCCTTATCTTCATTTTTAGTTCTATAATGAAACTAATTTTAAAGCCATAGGCAATACCCTCAGAATGTTTTTGAAAACACACCTTGACACTACAAATTTTAATCAGACATTCTTTGTCAAAAAAAATTTCATCATTGATACCTTAAAGGATATTTCAAAAAAAATTATTCTAAAATTTGGGGACAATTATTGGTCACAACCCCCTAATTACAAAGGCCTCTTGTTTCAATGCCAAATTTGATTCAACACAGGCCATCTGACTAAAGATTGAAATTTTTTTAGAAGAAAAAAGGAATCTTCATGGTGGAAAGATTTTGGCCCTTCTCATTTAACTGTCGAATGTTTAAATATTGAGGGTAGCAATTCTGATGAGTCTTTAGGATAACATGAATCTAGTGGTCCTAATGAGGAACTTTCTAATTTTTTGAATAAGGAATGAGATCATGTGGTCAAACTTATCTCTCTTGTAGAGTCAACATAGGTCCCAATTCAATCTATATCTAGAAAGGAAAATCTAGAGATTGATTCTTCGAGGGTATAAAAATTGGTGGTAGCTTCAATGGAATAAAAATATCAACCTGTAATTGGAAACATAGAGATATCTAATTATAAAAAAGGTGGAGAGTGGACACTAGTGAATAATAAAAGGAAAGGTAGAGGGAAGAAAAATTAATCTCATATGATCTTTAGATCCTAAATGATAATCAAATCAGGTGGGTCTTAGTATTTATGTGATTTTCTTACTACTTTTGAGTTGTTTAGTTTTATGTTTCCTACAAACCTTCTTTTTATAACTTCTTGATTTTTATAGGCTAATAGGGCTCCCTTTTCATTTTGGTTTCATGTATAGGATTGGGCCCCTAATTCAAAAAATCCTTCCCTTTAACAATAATTAAAAAAGGAATATTTTTAAAATAAAATATAACTATTTTTCTCTAAAAGAGGATCATTATTTCTCCTAAAGACATGAGACATGTTGGTGGCAATAATACCTTGTTGGTTCAAGTCTCTTCATGATATTTTGAAATACCTTATGAAAACTAGCCTTCATAAAGTGTAATTTATTAATCCCTAATTCCTCTTATTTGTGCTAAGGTGGATTATGAGCATAAACAAAGTGAATTAGATGTGTTTCTTATGATAAATGAGAAAAAGATTCATATAAACACACTCAAAACCCAAATAGTCACTACTCAATATTATCTGACTCAACTAAAGGTCTAAAAAAATGTTGAATAAATGTATAATTTCATCATCATTGACCAAGGGGAAAATCAATGCCCAAAAAAACTAGCTGGGATGATGATGTTGGATAAAAATACACAAATATGAAGAGGAGAGGAGAGGGAAAAAAGAACATGTGTAGTACAAGTAAGTAGATGAGGGATATGGATAAAGTCAAGTATTAAAAATTATCATGGGAGAATATCTCACAAAGAACCATTACTAACCCACCCCAATACCACTTCACTCCTTAGGATGTGCAAATATGGAGATTGATAGATTGACATGTCTTGCATAAGAACTAATAATAAATGAAAAAATTGATTTATACATACGGCACAACCAAAGCTCATCTCATGTCACAATAGTGTAACACAAGATGATACTTTTGGAAAGAACATAACTATGGAAAATTAAACAAATATCTAAAAAAAATGATATAAGTTAATTAAATAACTGAAAATAGCATATACATATGTCAACTTACCTATCCGATGAAATAGATGCATGCAAAATTTCTTAGTCTAGATTGTGTCTAGTGTCAAAACTGCATATGCTAACTCTAATAATAAAAGGCTAAAATGGATCCAAAATAACTCAAGTGTATGTGGATGAGTATAAAAATGGAAATATGTAAAATTATCAATAAAGATGGGGAGGAAGTGTAAAACTAAAGAAATTCACAATGGTAAAGGCTAAATTAGGTCTAGAAGACCCAAAGAAAGATGAAATGAAATAAAATAGATAAAAGGGGTTGGATAGCCATGAGGTAGAGCATAGATTAGGTCTAAATAACACAAAGGAAAGGATAGTTATATTAATTAAATGATTAGATATGAGTAGACAACCATAAGGATAGGGATAGATTAGGTTTGGATGACCTCCAAAAAAGGAGAATAAAAACTCAAGGTCCCAAATAAAACTAAGAGGATACATAGTAAAATAAGGTAATGACTAAGAAAAAATCTTAAAATAACTCAAAGATGTAGCTTTAATTCAAGAATGGAAAGTTAAAATTTAAACCTCTCAATGATAATGTTGTCATGATGCTAACATTTCTAAAAGAGATGAAGAATATGAAATAAAAAATTGGAGAGAATTAGAAACAAGTATGTCCTTCAAAGTGGAATATTGAAGGGAGTGATAAAGTGAACTACCAAGTCAAAAATATATTATTTATCAAAAATAAGTGTCATGCCAAAAAAATTAGTGTGACAAAAACCACACATAAATAGGCCAATTTTTTAAGAATGCACATTCTACATAATTGCATCACCTACAAATTAACCATATTCATGGCACAAGATGCACAACACCCTAATAAAATCACACATTCATAATTGGCATATATTGTGATGTGAAAGTGACCACATGGTTACCAAAAAACCATGTTAGTACCACATTCTCTAATTGGCTTACATGCCATCCATGACACTTTGAATTTTTCACATATTACAAGGATTTTTAGGATGAACATTTCCTTGGTGACCATATCTGGTCACCTATAAGAGCTTGACATTGAAGGTCATGATAAGTGATATCTTTAATTGTAAAATTTTTTGGGAAGTATGGGTTCTCATGGGGACCTCCCTCTAGCTTTTCGATTGATGGGTACAAATTATATTTCAGTCCTTAACAATCTCTGGTAGCCATTTAATGGCCACTCAAAACTCAACCCAAGAATCTAAGAATTCATATTTCCTAACTCATTGAGCACATTAATTTTATCTCTAATGCATAGTGGTTATCAAAATAAGTGGGATTCCTTAAGATTCACCCCACTTCTAGGGTCCTTACTGTCCCTTAAAATTTTATTTAATCCTAAAATGGACTTATTCGAAAATGGTTAAAATGTTTTTTAACTATGCAATTTGGTTATTTATAAACATTATATGCGAAATATCTTGAAAAAATAAGGTGGGTGGAATTTTGGACTGCCTTGCTCTCAGGCCTTTGAAATGCCCTGAATAAGCTGCACATGTTCCATGTGCATCAAGGCTCCGACACATTACAAGGTGTAAATTTAATTTTATATAATTAGTGTTTTTTATAGTTGTTGGTAGACATCACCTATGAATATTAAAATTTATATTTATATAAAAAAATTCCTCAACCAATATGTATAATAACTTAGAATAAAGTCATAATCAACAATAAGAAACTTGATAATAACTTTAACCAATACCCCCACATTACCACTGACCATACCATAGGTCCATTTTATTAATTAAAATTGGTTTAAAATTATAAAACAAAATAAATTATAAAAAATATAATTGACTATTTTAGGGTTACTCAATTGATTATAATAATGCCCATAAAATTCACCTGCTTGTAAGTATTCATCTATGTAGCCATCATCACATCTACAACCAATAAACCACTAGATATCCACCACCTGCAATGGTTTATTTTCATCTACATATACCATCATGAGCTTTCTAGTGTATGTGGTGATTAGAATAATAAGTTTCATGTCTTGGCAAAGGTTGATCCAACCCAATGTTTTCTACTCCCCCAACAAAGCTATCCCTCCCAATGTTTCGGTAGTCAGTAGACCACCAAACTTTTTATTTTTGAATTTGGAATGGTGGGAGTCACATTGGTGACTAGTATCTATCCATCAAATTACATACCTTTTAATTTGGTAGATTTCCCTAAAATAAGTGCCCATGTAATAAAAAATGACCCTAAAGAGTAAAATTTTTCAAAAATTCACCACTAACATCTTGTTGCTCCTAAAATTATAAAATAATTTTTTACAAGCTAAAAAAATATGAATTTCAATCCGAAATCATTTCAGGTATATTTTTTCTTCGATTATATGTAAACTAGTTGAGTGAAGTTAGGCATTTTTAATAAATAAATTAGGGTAGAATAATAGACTTAGCTTATATAAAATATAATTTTTAAATTACAAGCTCTAAAATTATTCTACAAAAAGTAATGGAATTATTATGGAGTCTACTACAAAAATAAATTATTTTTTGCATATTTAGGTGAATTTATCTTAGAACATAATATGTATAAAGTAAATGATCCCTTTTCAAGCATAAATCTGAACACTTAAAAACAAAATTGATAATTTATTTTTAATTACTGTAATAAATACAAAAAGATAGTATTTTTGATAAACATTTTCAATTCCAATAATTCATTGAGCTAATAATGTCCATCAATTTAATTCATCAAATAAAAAATAATGTCCATCAATTTATACATTTAACTTTTTCTTTCAACAAGATATAAAATGGTTATTACAATAATTTTATACTCAAATAGTATATTTATATCTTTCTTTATAAAAACTCATAAACTAAAATTATTACTTTTTAATGGCTTCCCACAACCAACTAAAATTTGCATAACATGTTTAAGAAAAAAAGTAAAGAAAACTTGTCTTCAAAACCAAGCCCCAATGCACACCACAAGGACTAACAAAGGAGTGTATCACCTCTCATAAATAAATACCAACATAAGATGGCTGCATTAGGCATCCCCTAATCCAAGGACTCACATCTTAGGATGTGGGTAGAACTAACAAGTTGAGTTAAGGTAAGTATAGGTAAAGGGGAAAGTGACAAACAAAAATAGATAGATCAACCTATCTACATTCCCTATATGTAAGAGGCTTATACTAACACCCACTTATGATCACAAGAAATAATTTAAAATATAAAAATACAAAACTTTGAATACACATGGCAACTAAAAGAATTTCAATACATTATATGACTTAATAATCACCCATTGTGGACAATAATCACTACTCTCTAGATAATAAGGTGGGAGAAAAAGGACTTTGGAATGCCTTCCCTTGCCAAAACCATTCTCTCTTCTTGTGGGAGGACTTTTGAAATATTAGTTTTCCTATTGCCCAAAACCCATATAATTGAGCCATGTAGGAGGACTTTGAAACATATTTCCCATGCCCAAAACCTACCCAAAAAAGGGATATATTAAACATAGAAGCTAAACCCATTTGGGCAACATAAAAATATTATAAAAAGTCAAATAAATGGTTGTTAAAACAAAAAGAAGAAGAGGGATTTTTTCACCTCCATGCCTAAGAAGTCTAAGAATAAAATGTTGGTCATAGGCCCAACCATGGAAAACAAACCATAAAAAGGGGTAATCCAAATGGTCATTATAACCCTTTTAAAACTCTCAAAAAATAATAGAATAATAAATTTTTGAATCAAATAATAAAATTACTTTCATGGATGTAATGGAAAGGCCTGCCTTGGTTCTTCCACTTTTTCCTAAGAAAGAACTTCTCTTACAAGTGCCTTTATATAATCAATCCTTTTATACTTAAATTTTCTTCCTCCTTAAGCTCAAGATCTCCTCAAAAAATTAAAATAATGATAAATATGTTCTTCTAAGGAATTCTTTCCTTCCTCTTGCTAAAAAACATTAAAACATAATGACCAATGGTAAGGTGCCACTTATCCCTTCCCATTCCTTGAACATTATTTCAAATGTCTTCCCATAATAAATTCTCTTACAAACCCATGTGGTCAAGAAAGACTCACCCATGCCAATTAATATATCTCTTTCCCATTCCATAAATGGTCACATGTGTTGTCATAATAGTTTCTTTATGATTCTAAAAAGGTCCAAGTCCCTACCTTTAGTCAAAGGGCATTAAATACACTATATATATATATATATATATATGAAAGGCTCACCCATTCCAATTAATATATCTCTTTCCCATTCCATAAATGGTCACATGTGTTGTCATAATAGTTTATTTATGATTCTAAAAAGGTCCAAGTCCCTACCTTTAGTCAAAGGTAATTAAATGCACTTTATGTGTGTGTGTGTGTGTGTGTGTGTGTGTGTGTGTGTGTGTGTGTGTGTGTGTGTGAAAGGCTCACCCATGCCAATTAATATATCTCTTCCCATTCCATAAATGGTCACGTGTTATCATAATAGTTTCCTTATGATTCTAAAAAGGTCCAAGTCCCTACCTTTATTCAAAGGGAATCAAATGAACTTTACACACACACACACACACACATATTATAAACTTGGGTATATTTTTACATCCAAATTTTTGGGTGAGTGTAAACTTAAGTTTGTTTCTTATTCACAATTTTGACCCAATAAAAGGTTAAAACAATTCTAAGGTATGGAAAATGGGTTTGAATAGTTCCAGGTAGGTCTAAAATTCCGAAGAATCAAAACTAGTTTACAAGGTAGAACTAGGATTAGGTTTTAATTAAAGGTGTCATGTAGGACACTAATCATCTAAAAATATAGGTATACCCATAATTGGCATACTCCGCTTTGCCTCTTGTAATTTACACATCATTTCACCCATAAAATTTCTCTACCCTAGATAGTTGAAAGAACTTTATATAACAATCTCAAGTAACATGTATCCACACATTATGCATACGTAAAAACCATCTCAAACACAAAATCTCAATATTAGTCATGAGGTAATATCAATGTGCTAACATCCAAACATCTATACTCAAATCATATGATAAATAAGGACTAGCTCTAATAGCAAGATAATACAATATGCATCTTAATGAACAACTCAAATTATCTATAAATAACATTAAAATAATACTCATTTGAAGAAACTTAATAACATTGTGTATATAAAATAATCTAATTCATAATATAAAAATAACATATCATATCTCAAATAATATATATAGCACATCACATTAGGACAAGTGAAAAATAAAGAAAAGTAAAAAAAGTAACTTTGTGAAAATTGAGCCTCACGCAAGACCCTGATTAGTTTAGTAAGACTAAATTTTTTTGATATCAATTACTTATAAACACTACCCAACAAGCCTGATCTTGTGAAAACTAGTGCATTTTAAATACCATTTCATGAAATCTATATTCATGAAAATTAAAAGGATCCTACATTCTCATGATGTGTTCCTTGTTCCTCAAAACCCTAACATAGCTACCAGTTATTGTAAGGATTGGGTAGTTGTGTGAAAAGGTAGGTGGAAATAATAATATATATGAATCCTCCTATTCCAATATAATATATCACTACACTCCAATTGACCTTGATATTTTTTAGGCCAATTTTGGATTCTAAGCTTTAATGAGGATAGTGGTGTGCTAATGATATGATCAAGTCTTTTGGTAATTTTGACTTTTGATATTTTTCTTTTGCCTTTTGAATCTGATTTTCTATTTTAATCCAAATGTATTTGATATAAAAATAATAGGTGCATAATATTACTAACATAAGAGATATTAAACCTATCCACTAAAGAGGAGAACCTATAAACCAAGATGATTAGCTGATCATAAACTTACACTTTAGAAAATATTACGATCTTGAAATGACCATGGTGTGTTAAAAAAGAGGTGAAAAATAAGTAAAACAAAGATAATCATGAGAATTATTGGGTTACCCCAATTATAAAAATTCTTAATGGGAGCTGATAAAATGATAAATAAATATGAGAATTTCATCATAATAAATGTTAAAATATGCATGAGACATATATAGATAATTTACAATAATTGTACCACAAAATAATATAATTATTTTTAAACAAAAAAAACCCATTCTCGATCATTATATTTTATTTATAAGGAAACACCTCGTTATGGTTCGGAATATGAACAAGATATAGTATGTGGTAAAGGAGGTGGGCACTTATGAATAAGGCTTGGTTATATTCCCAAAGGTCTTACAATGAAACTCATAAATTGAAAGCCAAGAGGCATAAAAAAAAGTGGGATAAAGCCATGAGATATGTAAAATAGGAAGAAGTTCAAAGGTAAACATTTTATAGAGAGAGCCATGAAGCATGAAAAATTAGTAATGAGAGTTAAAATATAAGAGGAACAAAAATAAGATAAATATAGTTATGATTCATAAATCACTATGGAAAAATAGTCATGAGGCATAATACAAAGAAAAAGGGAGCCTAGAGGCATAAATTAAAGTAAAGTCTATATGAAAAATAATATGGGATAGACATTTTTGAGGATGGATTGGTTGTATTCCCAAATATATTAACGTGCAAATAATAAATTAAAATCCATAAGTCATATAAATAAGAAGGAATGGAAAATATAGGAGACCCTAGAGGTGACTTTAAGGTAGGTGACGAAAATAGTGGAGGTGCAATAGTGTAAGTTAAAATTTACCATAAAAGAGTTAGGAGGAAATTAAAAATAATACTAACATGAAATATAAACTATACTTCATGTATAACTAAGTGTAATAAATTAAAAATATGAACAAAATGAAAACTATGAAGAGCAGACATCAAGCATGATACTTTTTCAAAAATTAAACATTAATTGGTTATTTGAAAATGTGTCATTTTTTAGTTTGTAATAGATATGTATTTAGTCAAAGGATTTTTTTATGATGTATGGACCCCACCTATTTCAAGTTTAGTACACTCTTTTCCTTGGGTGTTATCCAATTTCAAAACTAACTCTTTGGTATTGAATTTTATGACTTTGAATTTATTATTGTGCTGCTTGGTGATGTGATTTTTATATTGTTGGTTGAGTCGAAGAGCACTCATGCATATCTCATCAAGGAGGTATAAAGTCTGAAGGTAGGATTCATGAAGCTATTCATATGGAATGTCTTGATGCACTTTTAATGTTCCTTATGTCACTAGGGAACAAGGGGAAAGTATAAACTCAATTTAAAGTCTTGGAATGACTTGGGGCTTGAGTTGTTTTTAAAACTATAGCTAGTAATATCACAAATGAAAGAGATGTGATTACCAAGTTGAAGTTTACAAGTAGACCCTACTGTAGGGGTAGTAGATGTATGTGTAGTGACACAATTTCCTACCAATCTTTGTGAATTATCTTAATGTTTGCTAATTATTACCCAAAATATAAAATAATAATGGATATTTATAACATGATCTAATCTAAGGTGATTCATGGGTAGATCTAAGAGAGAGTAGGGTAGGATAGAAAAGAAGTTGTGCTTAAGATGACCAAAAATACCAATTTTTATAGCTTGTAAAGCAAATTACATGAAACTAACATCTATCATCCCTAGCGTAATGCTCAAAGATGAATAAATGTAGTTGAAGATTTTGAGGAAGGAGAATCCATATATATAACAATATACATTTCATAAATATAATTCAATTGTAGTAAATTTCATAATACATCTAGTTGTTAATGAGAAAAAATAAAGCAAGTATACTACTAAATCAGTTAGCCTAGCATCAAACTCAAACTAAAAAATGCATATATAAAATGTAATTGCGAAATTAGATTGTAGAAAGGAAATAATTAGACATCTAAATCATGAAAATTCAAAAGTCACAAAAGCACACAAAAGAAAACTGCAAACAAACTCTCAAATTCTTTGGCTCTTTGTATTAAATTTTTAAACAAGTGTTTTATACCTTACAAAATAGAGGAAGACCCCTATTTATATGATCAAGTGCCTAAGATGAGTTTTATTGCACTTGAATACATCCAAGTGGCTATAAAGTTTACATTTCAAAGGAATATTCTAATTTCCAAAATTATAAGATATAACTGAATATCCTTTTGGGCTTGGGGGTGGCTATCAACCAACCTATTGTTGTTGTTATCTCAGTTTATTTTCATTCTCCTCTTGGATCCACACCTTTGTGCAAGCTTGATAATCTTTGTCAATCTGAGTAAAGTCTAGGATCATTGGTCTAAACAGGTCCTATATATCCTAGATCAGCTTGCCATGTTTTGTGAGTATGGTCCTTAATGCCTCTTCAATTGCCTCTACCTTCATCAACCTTTAGTTGGAAAATGCCATAATGTCTATCACTTTTTTTTTTATCTTGGAACTTACCACATCTTTTTGGAACCATACAATGAAGAGCTTCTTTTATTCTTTGAATTCTTGCTCATATATGAAGGAACCATCAATTTTATCTTTAAATCTAAATATTTCCACCTCTTAACATGTGGCATTCCACATTAGATATAGCTAGGAATTTGTGGGGCTTAAATGTGACTAAGCCACTTAGTTGTATTAAATATGGGTACATTGCACTTTCTAATTGGTCTCAGGCACTCTAGATGTGGCTCTATGTGGATGACTCATATGTTCCATACCACATGGCAGCGTTCTATTCATGATGACCTTAGAGGTGTGGCCCTTTAATTTGATTGACTAATGGGGTGCCTCTTATTACTCTCAAAAGCAATTGGGACCCTACTTAGACAAGTGTCTCTCTTATGGGCCATTGTAATCTTGCTTAGACACATGTCACCTTTTGATTGCTTCAGGGAACCTTATTGATAGTTGTCAATAACTTTGTATTAAACATGCAGCTCAAATTGAGCCATGTGTCACTTTCAATGGGATCTCAAAGGAGTATTTTGGATTTTAGATATGAGTATTGTGGGTATGACACATGTCCTTTGGAGGGACACATGTCACTCTCATAAAGGTCCTTGAATAGTTATACACCATTGAGTTTTGGATTGGATGGTCCAGGTGCTTCCACATGTCGATTTTGAAAGGCTCTTGTGAGTCTTAGATCTGATGGATTGAAATCTTCCATTTTGATATAAGGTGCATGTAAAAGAAGAATTTGGCATCTTATAAGATTCTCAAGTTGTACTTGGGACATACATCATCATCTTGTTGACTACTAGATCATATTGGGATGCATGATGGATGAATTTGAATGGACTTGCTCACAAGATCATGGATATTGACATGTAGCCTATGGATTTAAATTTCAATAGCTAGTTAATTTATGAGTTCTTGGGATCATTCCACATGGTATCTTTCAAAAGCAATAAATTTACTCCATGTTTCATTTGTGGATCACCTTGATTTTAGTTAATGGTGAAACTTGAAGTTCTGATAGCAAAGTTTTATGTCTCAGATTATTTTCATGGTGAAAAGTGGCATGATATGGAGTGACTAATCCTTTTATAATCCCATCTATAATTTGACATCTTATAAGGCATCATAGACCACTAAGTTTAATTTGACATCCTGCAAAGTCATGTGAAAAGTTAAGTTAGACTTTGGAGACATTCAAGTGCCTATCACAAGATAAATAAGAGAAATTTAAAGCAAATTTATGCAAGTAAATACTTTAAAGAAAATATAATTCAAGTCAAATGAAAGTCCCATGAAGATTTAAGGTATTCATGCCAATTTGGGAACTAGACTAAACATTCTTGGTGGAGCTTGTCTGCATGTTTGAATCAATTCATAGTTAATAATTTATTAAAACTCAGAGAAAACTCAAAACAACTTACAATAATCCAAATATTTATAAATACTAATCTATATTACAAGATGAATATCTAACCAAGAATTGTTAGGAAGTATTAAATCAGATTTTTTATGCAACCAAATGACTTATCAAACTTGACATATTAGGAATTTTGGAAAATTTAAATAGGAGGGTCCCCATTCTAGGAATAGGGGGTAGTTGAGCATCAAAAAATGGTGACGTCTATGGGGAAACATTGTAAAATGTTAGAATCTATATCTCCTATTCAAATATGAATCATAAATTAGTCATCTAACTATGATTTTTAGTTACATCAAAACTACTTTTCATAACTAATGAAAGATCGTAAGCTAGAAATAAAGTTTAAATCTTGTAGATAAACATACTATGTGTGTGCCTTGAAGTTCATTGACCATTGCCATTGGGTTTATAAATGTTAATATTTCAATCTTCAAGATAGTAAGATATAAAATGACCTAAGAATTCTTTAGATTTAATCAATGATAATGCTTTTTTTAATTAGGGATGTCCTTGGGTATTACTCTATTGCTAGCTAGGCATTCATATCCCTGATAGAAATACCTTTGGCTTCACTATAGACCTTGTTCTCCTTCTAGCTAGGCATCCACAGCCCTAGTAGAGATTACCTAAATCACCATTCATGGAACATGAAGTATTTTATGATTTTCACTTCATTGGTGTATCATTTATATATATATATATATATATATATATATATATGCATTCATAAACCAAAATGGTTGGGAACCATAATTAGTCAATCATAAGTATTATGTCAAAACACTATATAAATGTTAGTCACTTTTAGATAGGAAGTTCTACCCAGGAAATTCATTTAATGAATTTAAGTGATAGTATGATGGTCTACATAGGTTCAAAATCTTGATCAATCAAATGCTCAATCACCTGAACTATATTATAGCATCAAAATAACTTGAGATCTTCATAGGAAACCAATCTCTAATTAACCTCACCCAACTTTTTTAAATTAGAACAATGTTAGAGGCTTTCAATATTTGGACAACTAATGTTAAAAATCAATAATGCATTAACCACATTTAGGACCAGGTTAACACAAACTAAGCCAAAATAATTCTTGTCTAGAGGACTTATTGCTATGCTACAACACATAACATAAACCAAACAAACTGAAAGCAAGGAAGGATAAAGTAGGAAAACAAAAAAGAAAGATATAAAATAGAAAATAAAAATATAAAGGAAACCTACTCTACCCCTACCTACTTTAAATCTAAACAAGTCTTACAGATTACTCCATAAATAACTCACCAGATATTACTTGACAATGGAAAACTAAAGCATAGAATATGACTTGATGACTCTTTTAACTATATAATAGACTCCTTTGGGCTTTGTAACACATTTTTTGGTTGTGATGCAACAAGACTAAAATAACAAGCTTTCCTTTAGGATCAAATAGAAATCTATTTAGTCCACCATAGAACCTTGAAACATGATTACTTATTTTTGATGGCATCTTCTTGCAGATAGGAACACTTGTATGTTTTTGTCTTTTGGATGATACATCTTGGCTTCCTATCTTTATTTTTAGGTACATGGATTGAACATATGGATCCAAGATCCAATCATCTTCTTCCCAAATTCTTATTCCTTGCATCAAGAATGCTAACTCTACTTCATTCATAGACTGATCATGACTTGTCTCATTCTCATTTAATGATTGTATTGGTAACTCAATTGGTATGCTTGGATTGATGTATTCCTTAGGATCCATTTGAGTTAGTGCTCTGTCAAATTCTTCACCTTCTTGATAGGTATCCAAACTTGGATACAATACATCATTAATTTATTCTTGATGAAAAACTACAACAATAATTTTTATAAAACATTCCTCAATCTCCATATGAGGTAGGGATGGACTATAAATCTTTGCATAAAAACTCTCTAAGTCATCCCAAAAGTCCTCTTCATCATTATCAATTTAAAGGACATGCAATTCATTTATAATCTTACCATTTGAAACATGTTGATCACATATTCCTAACATTTTGATGGAGTCATATGAAAGTTCTTGATATGTTATACTTTCTTCATTTTCATCTTCTATAGAGAATGAAATATCATCTATCCAATTAAGCTCTAACTCATCTTGATTTAGGATCTCTAGAATATCATTGCATTTTTGAAGTTCCAAATCATTGGTGGAATCCTCATATGAAACATCTATCTATTGCTCTATCTCATCATCTACCATCTTAAGATCTTAAATTTCATTCAAAAAATCATGGTATAAGTGCTACCAATTATCATCTTCTTTAGGAATATTCCCCATTTCAATAATTAATCTATGTGAGTTATCCAAATGGTTTCCTTTTGAATAAAGATTAGCTTATACTTGATCTGTATCAGCTACTGTAATTTCTTCAGAAATATCTTACAACTCATCTTCTTTGCCTACAAGCATTTAAATGATAATGTTATATTGATCTTCAATTGAAACCCCTTTCATATATTCAATAACTTCATTCATCTCAATTGTAAATTCTTTAATTGATTCAAAAAATATAGGCTCTTTCTACATGATTATCATAGTAGATCCCTCCTATCTCTGCATTGTTTCTTGAATAGCTTTCCATGGAGGAAAGGATTTGAGCCTTTGAAGAATAAAGACTAGAGGCTTAATGATCTTTGGCTTGATCTTGACTTCACCTTATTGGATTATGCTTAAATTTACTTCTTTCTCCATATAATTTTGTACCTTTGGAGGTTCTAGATTGTTGTCTATTTTGGGATCAAGAGGAGTATCAATTTTATTTGTTAGAGTTGAAGTTGTTAGTGGTGTATTTTGGCCTTTACTCCTCAAGGAATAATTAATTATTTGGTACTAATATAAAACATGTACCTATTCTAAATTATCTTTAGGTTCATTCTCATCTTGGCTTGGAAAGTCATAAGTCTCCACCATGAGGATAGATTTGGGTTCTCTATAGGCATCATTAGAGTTATCAGAGCTTTTAGCATTGTTTTAGTTAGTGGGATTCATGTCTAATCCCCAAATTTAGATTTGGATAGTTTTAAAAACATGTTATAACTCCACATAGTCTAGATATCCATATCTAACAATGTTATGCACTCAGCACCAATTAGTCAAGGCCATCTCACAGATGTTAATCTCAGGATATTTACTCAAAGGGGGATCACTATTATTGTTAGACCTATTAAAAGGTATATTGTACCTTTGGAAATTATAAATCCAATTATAACTATTAATAATATTTCCCATCTACTTCTTGAGGTCTAGGAAATCATTAGTAAGAATTTGGATAGTCTTTTGAATGGAGTCTAACTCTCCCTTTAGAGGCTCTAGGTTCTTGGCCTAGGTAGTAGCTTGGACATTGGTATTGTTGATAGGCACCATTATATAACTATTTTTGGAATGGATCCATAATTATATTAGTTAAATAATCCAATTTTTTGGTTAGGTGCAGCATGACTCAAAGGCAATTGGTTGAGGATTGGTAACTGATTCAATGTAGGCCAGTTTTAGTTCATGTTGGGAATAACGTTCATATAAGGCATTATAGGATCAAAGTTAGGAATATTAAAATAAGGATGCCCTTATGGGTACATTTTATCATCTATGTGTATTTATTTAGAATATTCTATAGTTAATGTGTTAATTCCCATAGATCTCAAGAATATAGCTATCATTGGATCTAAAGCATTCTTGTATATTTCCAAAGCTAAATCATCTACAGGCTTATATGGTGGGGATGTAAAGGTGTACATATTTTGGAACCTAGCATTAAATGTCCTTATTTGTTCCTTTGGGTCCTTCTTTAATGTGGTAAAATGTTGGTATATGACTCCTAGACTAACTACCCTACCAAACTAGGTGATAAAGGTGTCAATGAACTGATTCCATCCCATGATGGAATTTTTGGGTAAATTAAGGAACCAATCATAAGTTACATCTCTAAAACTAAAGGGGAAGAGGAGATAGGCCATGTCCTCATGGATAAAGTTAAGTAACCTTAAATATGGTTTGAAATAATTTATAAATTCCTCAACCATCACCCTACTAGTGGGAGTAAAAGGAGGCAGCTACTTCTTTGAATTTCTAGGCAAATCATGCACAAATCTTGGAATGTTAATGGATGAACCAGCTAACCATGACATGATGGTAAAAATAAGTTGAAAATTATGGTTGTATGGGGAATTAGGTTGAGTCCTATAATTTATTAATCTACCTTTGGCTACCCTTTCTTTCCTATGGGTTTCTAGAGATGCTAAAGGGGATCTAGGTTTAGATCAGGACCTAGTTTGAATCCTAGGCAACTTTAGGATGTAGAATGGGTGCTAAGAGAAAAGGAACTAAAAGTATAAACTCCAAAAATTATAAATACCACAAATATTGATTAATCTAACATGAGAAATACTATATCAAGTATCTTTACCTTGATATTTGAGGATTTAAGCTTAGAAACTTTAGAACTCTCAAAACTTGCACAAATATTTGTTAGCTTTGCACTAGAACCTATAAGGATCAATGTTAAACTAAAATTTCAAATCAAATCCATGTCTATTCACAAATTAAATATTGTTATATTGATTTAAAATGCCTTAATGCATAAAGTTATGCAAATATTTACTTAAATCCAAATGAAATAGAACAATTAAGATCTTAAATGCTTAGATCTAGTATGAGTAACATCTTAGAGAATTATATTTGCACAAATATCTAAATTATTTAACAAATTATACTAAACTTTACAAAAGTGATCAAAATAACCCCTAATATGTATAAATAATAGTATTTTTCACCTATCTTTGCATGAATTTAAGTCAAGATCTAGATTATTTTACCAAATCTACATAAATGAACACTAATTTGATGAAATCTTTCAAAAAATGCAAATATGTATGTAAATAATGTAAATCCTTAGTGTTATTTAATAGTATTCATGAAATTTGAAATAATTAAACATGTGTATAATGAAGTACATCAAAATTCAACAAATATTCATGAAAAATAGTTACATGGGCCCTCCTTCTAGCACCATCTCTTCCCACCCTATTGATACACTTTTAGTGCTCCCTATGTCACGAGGGAACAAGGGGAAAGTATAAACTCAAATTAAAGTCATATAATTACTTAGGGATTGAGTTTTTTGTACAACTATTATTGGGAATAACATAAATGGTAGAGATGTAATCACCATGTTAAACTTTGCAAGTAGACCCTATTATAGGGGCAATAGATGTATGTGTAGTGACATGATTTCCTACTAATCTTTGTGAATTATCTTAATGTTTTCCAATTAATGCCCAAAATATAAAAGAACAGTGGATATATATAACATGATCTAAGCTAAGGTGATTCATGGGTAGATCTAAGAGAGAGTAGGGTAGGGTAGAAAAGAAGTTTTGTTTAAGATGACCAAAAATGCCAATTATGCTAAATTGTAAACCAAATCACATGAAAATAACATCTACCAGCCCCAACATAATTCTCAAAGATGAATAAATGAAATTGATGATTTTGAGGAAGGAGAATGCATATATCTAACAATATACACTGCATAAAGATAACTTAGTTATAGTAAATTATATAGCACATCTAGTTGCTAATGAGAGAAAATAGATCAAGTATACTACTAAATTAGTCAGCCTAGCATCAAGCTCAAACTAAAAAATACATATATGAAATGTAATTACCAAATTAGATTGTGGAAAGGAAATAATCAGAAGTCTAAAGCATGAGAATTCATAAGTGACAAATCCACACAAAATAATATTATAGATAGACTCTCGAACTCTTTGGCTCTTTTTATTAAATTTTGAAATAATTATTTTCTACCTTAAAAATGGGGGAAGACCTATATTTATAGGCTCAAATGTATAAGATGAGTTTGAGTGGGCCCATAAATGGCACCCAAATACATCTAGGTGGCTAGAATGTTTACATTTCAAAGGAATATTCCAATTTCCAAAATTACAAGATATAACTAAATATCCTTATGGGCCAAAGATGGCTACCAGCCAACCTATTGTTGTTGTTGATGCCTTAGTTTCTTTTTGTTATCCTCCTAGGTCCACACCTATATGAAATATTGATAATCTTTGTCAATTTAATCAAATTCTAAGATCATTGGTTTAAATATGTCTAGTATATCCTAGATTAGCCTCCCATGTTCCATGAGTATGGGCCTTAATGCTTCTTCAATTACCTTTGCCTTATGTAGCCTTTGGTTGGAAATTTTCATAATGTCTATCACTTTTATTTCTATCTTGTCACTTACAACATCCTATTAGAATTGTGTAATGAACACCATCTTTTATACTTTGAATTCTTGATCATCCATGAAAGAGCCATCAATTTTAGAGTTAAAGATAAAAATTTCCATATGAGTCTCTAGGGTAGGGAACATATGATTCATCCACATAGAGCCACATTAAGGTCCCTATAATTTTTTATTGGTCCTAAGTGCTTTGGATGTGGCTCTATTTTAATGACTCATATGTTCCCTACCATGTGACACCTTTTGATTTGTGGTAACCTTATAGGTAGGGCCCTTTCATTTGATCAACTATGGAGGTGTTATTCATTTCTCTTGAAATAAATAAATACCTTACTTGGATAGGTGTCTCTCTCATAGGCCATCATAATATTTCTTGGACATGCATCACCTTTTGATTGCTCTTGGGAACCTTATTGATAGTTATCTATAACTAAGTATTAAACATATAGCTTATATAGATCCACGCATCACTCTCAATAAGATATTAGAGGAGTCCTTTGGATTGTCAAATAAAAGTATTAGGGTCATGAAATGTTTCCTTTGGAGGGACATGCATTGCTCTCAAAAATAATATTGGAACCATTGAGTTTTGGATCGGACGGTCTAGGCACTTCCACGTGTTAATATTGGAAGGATCTTTCAAGTCTCGGATTTGATGTCTCATGAGCTTCCATGTTAATCTAAGGTTCATTCAAAGGAAGCATGTTGCATCTCAAAAGATGTTCAGGTTACACTAGGACATATGACATCATCTCATGGACTGTTAGATCATACTGGGATGCGTGGTGGCTCAGATTTGAACAGACATGCTCATAAGATTTGAGATATTGATATGTAGCCTATGTATTTTATTTCCAATCGATATTTAATTTACAAGATCTTAAGATCATGCCACATGGTATCTTTTGGAACCGGTAGATTTACTCCAAGTGTCATGCATATAGCACCTTGATTTTAGCTAATAACATGGATTGAAGTTCTAATAGTAAAGTTTAATCTCAGATTAGCACTATGGTGATAAGTGGCATGCTACAGAATGAGTGATACTTTTATAATCCCATCTATAATTTGATTTCTTGTGAGGCATCATAGATCGCTACATTTAAGTTGACATCTAGCAAAGTCATGAGAGAAGTTAAGTTAGACTCTAGAGACATTTAAGCACCCATTACAAGCCAAATAAAAGAAGTTTAAAGAAAAACTATGAAAGTAACTTATTTAAAAAAATATAAGTCAAGTCAATTGAAATTCCCATTAAGCTTTAAGGTGTTCATGCCAATTTGGGAACTAGATTGAACATTCTTGGTGAAGCTTGTCTACACACTTGAATCAATTCATGGTTAATAATTTATTGAAACTCAAATAAAACTCAAAACAACTTACAATAATCCAAATATTTCTAACTAATAATCTATATTACAAGATGAATATATAACCAAGAATTTTTATAAATTATTAAAATGAATTTTCTATGCAGACAAATTACTTATCAAACTAGATATATTAGGCATTTTGGAAAAATTAAATAGGAGGGTCCCCATTCCAAGAATAAGGGCTAGTTGAGCATCATCAAAATTATGTCATAAAGATAAAAATAAAATGAAGGTAAATCCACTTGTAGTGGTAAGATGGATTCATAGCCATAGACTAGAGAGAATGGAGTTACCTTAGTGCCAATACAAATACTACAATAATAGGCCTAAATAATAATATAGAGCTTGAGATTCCAATCTATATTGAAATATCAAATTATATTTTTTAAGATATTTTTAAATACCTTATTTTACTTTCACTTGGCCATTGCACTAAGAATGATGAGTATAAAACTTGTGTAGATTTTTATTTTTAGGAGCATTTATTTCTTATCCTTATTTTTTAAATTCTCAATATTTTCATAAATGATGTGTGAGAAATTCCAAAGAGATAAATTATATGATTGAGGACAAATTTTAATATTATGATGTCAGTAACATTAGCAAGGGGCATAGCTTCAACTTTGTTGGTAAATTAATTAGTGGTGGTGATAATTATAACTTTAAGCTAAGATATAATCCCCTAATAGAGAAATAACTTAGAGATCTAATATCCCAATGCTTGACTTAAGGGAAATGGATAAGATCATGATTTAGTTGGTAAGAATTACACTTATTAGCAAAGACGATGACATAATTTTTGAGTGTTGGCTAATAGTAACCCATGCATAGGAATTTTTTGGATATAATATGTGCACTAAAATGACCTCTATAAATGTCCCCATATGATTGACCAAGAAAGGGAGAGACCTCATCTTCAATAAAAAATTAGAGTAGGGTACATAAAATTTTGACATAGTATAGGATGTTATGTTTAAGGACATACTTTAAAATTATTTTATATTTATGAGATTCATCCTTGAGAGGGTATGTCTGATATTATAAAATTTGGATGATGCTCTTGTACCAATTGATTTGTCAATTGGTGATATCCCCTTAAAATAAGAGAATCATAATTAAGTTATACAATAAATGGGGATTTACACATGTGAATGATAAATTGGTTGTCATGTAATGATATATGTGGGTAAAAAAGAGAGGCTATAAAGGAAATAGAATCAATGATATCATTTTGTTCTCATGGGATTTCCTTGATGGTGAAAGGCAAAAATTCCTTAGCAATATTGTTGGAAAGCTTGTAATATGATTAAAGGTTCTTGATTTTAAATTGATAAATGCCACCAAATTTTCACAAGATAGGTTTTTAATCACCTAAAACATATAATATATGTCTAAATCAATGGTTTAATGCATAAAATAATTAAATATTTGTATTCAACCATGTTGTTGTTAACATAAAAGTTGAGTAAAAAATTTAAAGGGGTGATCTTTCTAAAAGGATTAAAAAGCACACATATAGCCCCAACTCTTTTTAGTAACTTAGATCCATTAAATACGAGTGTCTAAGTATCCTCATGAAACTCAATTGTGACTTTGAGTTATTCTTTTTCTTTGGATTACTTGGTGGTTTTAGGTTGAGATAGTTGAATTTTAGATTTTTTGAGGGGTTGTCTCTTAAGTTCAACCATGAAATTGTGATATTAATCTTTGAGAGTTATGGTATAATTAAAACCTTAGTGAAGATGATGTGTTCATCAAGAAGGATATCTTGAATATTCCTTTCAATAATAAGAGGTATTGTGGTAAGTTGATTAGTAATCACTTTCCCCTTCACTATTTTTTCGGTAATTATATTAAGGTAAATTTCCATCAAAAGAGTCAACCATTTTCCAATTATATCACTAGAAAATAAGGCCTTAGAGAATAAATAATGAAGGGATATGAATGGAATATGATGTAGGTTATTTGATAAATCATATAATTCCAAATATTTCTAGTGGTAAAGAAGATGTATATATAGTCACACTCGACCTTGGTGTAGTAGGTCTCATAATAAATCAATGCAAAACTAATGTAATAGATAAAATATTATTTGTTGGCCTATTTTTGTAAAAATATTAAACCAATAAAAAAGGGGCTAAAATATGTGTAAAATTTTAGAAATTAGTCATTGGATGGTTGTAGTAAAGTATGGGGTTTGTATAGGAATTTATTCATGTTTTCAAAGGAATTTTATAAAGCATCACTCTACTCAATCTTGACACATTTTTTGAGGTGGGTATTTATTAAATGATTTTGATAGCCTAATTTAGTAATGAATCACAAAATTTCCCCAAGTTTCTATAGAAAATTACAAATTTTGGGATAACTACTAGTCTAGGCATTTCTATTATTATTTTAACCTTGGAAGGAATCATGTAAATACATCATCTTAATATAAATAACACAAAAATATTTTTAGATGTACCATCAAAAACACATTTTTAGGAGTTGATCACAAATTTTTATTTTAATTAGTCATTCAAAGATGATAAAAATGTTATGAGGGTGGACTTCACAATACTTGGATTGGATTTTTCAAGAATATCATCTACATTTATATCATCAATCTTATGGATGAAATAATTTAAAATATAATTCATGGAAATTTTATAGGTTTCCCTAATGTTTTTAAGGTTTAAGGGTATATTGACCTAATAATATGTGCCCCACTCGATAGTGAATTTGGTTTTATGTTGATCTTTGGGAGTGATGTGAATCTGATTATCCTTGAAAAAATATCCATGAGAGAAAGCATCTCATATCTAGTTATAGAATCAATAATGACTTCAATTGAGGAAATTTGGAAATTATATTAAGGAAATGATAAGTTGAGATTACAAAAGTCTATACATATGTGAGTAAACATGGTGAATTTATTGTAAAGGATGACTATGTTGGAGACCCATTCATAGTAATCTACAAGCTTAATAAACTTAGCATAAAGGATCTTGAAAATTCTTTTTAAAAACATTTAGAGGCTTCCTATAGAAATTTTTTTTATTTTTAGTGAATGAGAGTTGTATTGGGAAAGTTATAATCATATGAAAAAATAGTTTGGGATAAATGATATGCATATTATCATATAATCAAGTGAAATCTTTGTTGTATGTGTTAAGTAAAATACTAAGGTTATCTTTCTCTTTAAGATATATAAGAGAATAGATGAGGATAAATCAAGGATCATCATATAGTCCTAAGTTAACCTCAATAGTCCTTTGAACTATCATAATTGCCATTTTATAGGTGATATGTTATTGGGAATTTAGATAGAGGATCAATTTTGTGATTAATATTTGAAAAAAAATGAAAATAAGGAGTATTTTCAAAGTGTCTAGGTTTATGATGTTGGTGAGGAAGTTGACACTTCCTTACATGAAGGAGTTATAATATAGTTTCATCACTTGATAGAGTAGGTATAATATCATGATAGTTAATATCAATGTATTTATTGCCTTTATGTCATATTTTATGTGAAACTATGTCAAAATAGTAGCCTTGGTATCTAGGCTTATTTATGGATTTATAGGAGGCATTTTTCATTTATTTTGGACATCATTAGTTGAGAAGATGGAGATACAATTTTTTTTTATGTTTTACACATCATTGGCCAAGCTAATGAAGTCTAATTTTTTTGAGTGAATGAGTCCACACATTATTATCTTGGCCAATGAAGTTAGAACTAGATATATGGGTCTAAACATCATCAACCTTGAAAATGAAGCCAAAACCATCTAGATAAAACTAAATGTCATCAACTAGGTTGATGAAATCAATTTTTTTGTTGAAAAATGAATATCATTAATCAAGATGATGATGTTAGGATGAAATGATTTTTTAGATATGATTTTTGAAACTAATCATTGCCAAAGTTTTGAGTAGAATACTTTTGGGGTCATCCAAGGGTGGATTATAAGCTTGATTACCCATCTAGAGTCATCCAAGGGTGGATTATAAGGAGGTATAAATCCTTTTGTTTCATCACTTTCTTCATCATCACTTGAATCAAATTGGGTATCAATTTCATAAGAAATATGTATTAAATTGAAAACATGGTTAAAGGCATGCATTATAGGTAGGGTTTATTTATAATGAAGAACATATAAATGTGTTGATTTAAATTAGGAAAAAACATAATCTATAACATATGAAGGTGAAATTGTGCATTCTTGATTAGGTTTGGGTTCATTGAAAGTGTCTTTATCAAGGATGTCATTTTGATTAAAATATCTAGGGGATATTAATAGTGGTTCTTATAATAGTTTAACAATCCAATTTTAATTTTATTTAAATGAGTCTTCATCATAGGAATCTTCATTGGAATTTCAAGGTGATAAGGTGTCACTATCTAAATAAAATAGAGGAACAGATTGATCCCTCGATAAAAGAGATGGAGTAAGCCATTAAAAGATGTATGTGTTAAGGTAGTGATATTACAAAAGTTTTGGATCTTATTGGGTTCATCATCATCAAAGCTAGAAAAGGTTACTTAAAAATAAGGATGCATGTTGATTAACTTATATAGTGTAACTCTATCAATTATGTTACTCATAAGAATTGAATAATTTTTCTTAGGATTTGGTAGTTTGATATTTCATGCATTAGGATCTGCTTCATGATTGTATCAAACATTTTTATAGATACACTATTGGCATTGGATACTTGAAGAGGCAAATGTTGTCATGTAATGAGTCTAAGCATTGACTACAAATAAATTATAAGAAAGTGGAAGATCAAGAACCATGATCTGCATAATTTTTGGGGTCCTATAATAAGGGGAATCTAAACGCACCCAAGAGGTTTTTGGTCATTTTTGTCAAATTCATAACAATTAAGTCTTGTTTTCTTTAGGTATTTTGTAGAATATCATAAAGCCTTTATTAACCATAAGTAATTGAAATTAATGCTCTAATATTAATCCATAAGCAATTTCATCACTTGAACATCATTTTTCATGATGCTAATGAATATATCAGGATCATCAGCTTCAAATAAGACTTCATCATTGATCAAATGATCAATATGAAACTATATAAAGAGTTTTTTATATGGTTGAGTTTGAGATATCATTTTGATGGCATGTAATTTGGTAGATGTTGGACCTTTAGTAGGATGAATAGTTTGTTTATTTTCACTTATGGATGGTGATTCTTATATATCTTATAATTTTTGCATGATAAATTTTTGATGGTAGGGTGATGATATCATGAATTCCATTAAAAAATATTTTTTAAGGTATAATGTTGAGATCTAACAATATATTACATTGATTTCATTTTTGGTAAGAACCACAATAATATTTAGGTTGATAACTACTATTTTCTTTAGGATATTTGATAATAGGAGGATGTTTATCCTTATGTTGAGATTACATGGGTGGAGTGTATGAATCAATAGATATTTTATTAGTTATATTGGTAGTAGTTATATTAGTAAAGGTCACTTCTCCTTAATATTATTTTTTAGGATTTGTGATGGGTTATTTATGAGATAGATTACAATGGTAGTTAACCTTTGACACATTAAAATATTCATAATTTATGTAGTATTGATCATATTTTCCATCAATTTTACCTAAAAAGTTGTTCATGGTTGTGATATTAGGATTATAAGTTTATGGGGGTTTATTTTGAGACTTTTGATGTTGGGATTTAGATTGTTTTGATTCCACTTTGTATGAGGCTTTGAGATATTATTTATAACTCTATTTAGTGATAGCTTAATGATTTAAGTTTTTACCTAACATGAGGTAATAAACAAGTTTATTAGAATTAAATTATTTTTAATGAGAATGAAATATGTTAGTATTCTAAAAACAAAACTTCTCAAGAATATACCATGGTGGGAGAGGCTTGGAAAGATAAAAAATCATGGGTATATAAGCCAACATCATTTGATTGAGTTCTTGAAGAATAAAGGAGGGGAATTTGGGTTTGAATTGATTGAGGAAGAAGACTTTCTTAATTTATATAGTTGGGGAGGTTTTCTTTGTGATTCTTTCAAGTTTTGATAACATTGGTTAAAACAATAAAAGATTCCTTACAATATTTTTGAAAATTTTCAAATAGGTTTGTAGGTAATCTTGTTGTTTAGCTTGGTAAAAGGATTGTAAAATTGTTTTAAGAGAGAGAGACATTACTTCATATTGGAGTTTGGATTTTAGAGAGATGATGAAAATATTGAAGAGATTTCCCTATTTGACATTGTGATAAAATTTATGTAGTAAGGACTTACATCACTTGATAAAATCATGGGCATCACCCTAAACTAATTTCTTGCCCTTAACAAAGTTACCAATGCTATTTTTAGAATGATAATTGTATTGAAAATATCTAAATAAGGCATTGCCAAGATCTTATAAATATATAATTTAATTGATTTGGAGTTGGTTATATCATTCTAACACATCCTAAATTAGTTTTTTTAGAAGCTTATTATTTACATAAGTGTTGGTTTTAATCCACTCTATGTGGAGGTTTTACAATTATCTAAGATGTAAATTATGGTAAATAGACCCATCAAATGTGATAGTTTGATAGAAACCTTCAACATACAAATAATAAATGTAGTTAGATAAAGGTTCATTTTTAAGTGTTGGAAACATATTTTTGTAGATAGGAGGTTGAGGAATATTATTCCCATTAGTATCCATAATGGAAGGGGATGAAGAAGGTAATTTATTATACTAACCAAAAATAACTTGTTGGGGTTAATTTTCCATTTATAAAAGACTTTTTTGCATTTAGGCCATGTGATTGTTATTATTTATTCACATAATGCCATTTGATAGAACAATTTGGAAAACATATGTACAATCAAATGGAGGGTTTTGGCTAGATTTGTTAATAGTAGAAGGATTGTTCAAGTTATTTTTTAGAGGGGAAAATTATTTGATGCTCCAACTATTGATGTATTGATGTTTTTATTTATAAGGTTTCCATTCTTAGGAGTATAAATAACATTTTTATCAAGATCCTAGAAAATTTTATTTGGATATTATTGATAACTTTATGAAGAGATTGTAAGAATATTTCATTGCATAGATTAAAACTATGAAAAGTTGCACTCTGAGAAATCAATCTCAATGGGGGCATGGGGTGAGGGGATAAAAGAGCTACTTATATAAAATATAAATGAGTTGAGGCTCAATAGAAAAATAATAAGAGGAGGAATTATTGATAATGATGGGAGAGGGATGGAGGAGAAAATAAGCTTGATTTATTAATAATTCTAAGAAGCTAAAAATGAAAAAAATGGTGAAAATGAACAAACATAGTTTTGGGGTAATACTCACATTAGTTTCACCAAAATGCATGTATGAAAAATATGGCCCAAAATATAAATATAATATAATATAGGAAAAGGTATAAGATAATATTAAATCCAAATCACATATAATATATTATTATACATGTAATTATAAATATATATTTAAGGGTCATGTATAATTTGGATTGTAAGGATAATAATAAGAGATATATACAAGGATCTCACTAACAAAGACAAAAATAGATACAAGATGTAAGAGTTGTAATAAAAAAGAGATTATGTCATTAGGTGGTAATCGAGAGGTGTCTAGTCTAATTGATTATAACCAAGATGCATCCAGCCTAAGGGTTGTAACAAAGAGGAATATATCTAAGGGTTATAACTAAGATGTGTAAATAAATTAAACATGGAATTCAAAGATAAGATACACTAATAAGTGTAAGTTAATATAAGCATAGAAGTAAATAACATCCCAGTTTAATATATATACCAAAATAAATAAAGAGTATAAGGTTATAAATACTTACCTTGGGTTGAATTATTATCTCATCAATATCCCCTGGTCTCAAGTGGAACTTTGTGAGAGATGTCACAAGTGAATCCCAAGATGATAAGAAGAAGACATAGGTATCCTTAGCTAGGGACTCCAAAAACTAGGTGTACCTTATTGGTCTAACTTATCTTCTTTATATATTTAAAAACCTTATGTAAACTCACCTTTTTCAAGTGTATGCAATAACATACTTAATTAACACTCTTATCTAATAAAATGTTATGGATACATGTGCACTAATTAGTTATTATACATGAATTATATTAAAAATGAATATTTCAAGTGCATATTAATCTATATAAAGGTGTATGCATTATTAAATACACTAACATTCCCATTAAGATGTACTTTTATAAATGGAATGGCATGGGAATCACTAAACTATCCCCCTTGATGACACATTCCTTCACTCCAAAATTTTCTTGAGTTTAATAATTCATGTCTCATGTAAGGGATTTCTGAAGAAGTTTGAATCATGATCATTTATCTGGAAATAATTAAGATCAACAACCTTATCTTGTATCAATTTCCATATATAATGCATATGAATCTCAATGTGTTTTGTGCATTGGTGATCCATTGGGTTATAAGAGATATGGATAACGCTTTGATTATTACACCAAAATGTTTTAAAATGGGTTTTAGAAATCCAAACTCAAAAAACATGTCGAATCAACATTGACTCATATTTGGAAATGATAACATTAATTTACTTAGATCTTGTAGAGGATAAAGTAATAGTTATTTATTTATTTCAAGAACAATTTACATGACTTTCCCCAATATGGTAGATGTATCATATAGTTGACTTGAGATTAGTTGGATCTCCTAATTGCTATCTATTTAACACATAATTATGGATTTTACACCAAATTTGTAACTAATAATTGAGTATTTTCCTTTTGACTTATACTCAATTCCATAAGTACTAGCACTATGAACATACCTTAGGATGATTTTTTTTAGATTTCCAATGGATATCATGGGGGTCCTAAAAAATAGTCAAGGTTCATAGAAAAATAGAGACCAAGATGACTATGAGTAAGTAGACAAATATTCCAAAAAAAATTGTTGTAGTATGTATTTCCAACTAAATCAAAACACTTTGAAAATAGCTTGACTCTAGATTGAAAAGGAGTTAGTACAAAAAAAAAATCTTTCATATTTAAGTGAAAAAATATATATTGAGAATAATTTTAATAATTGACAATAATTTCGCTCTTAGACTATAAAATTTGAAGACCAAGGAAATTTTTTAAAAAACCCAAGCCAATCATGTCAAAATTACTTCATTAAGCATGTTTTTATATCAAGAATATTCTTGGTGTAGCTCCTTATCATGATTAAGTTATTGATGTAGAGGACCAAAATTAAGTGTTTATCATCTAATTTATTGGTTTATACTATGGAGCTATAGGAAATTTTTTTAAAATCAAAATTTATTATAAATATGTTGATCTTATCATACCAAGCTCTTAGAGTGTATTTCAATCCATAAAAATACTTTTTCAATATGCATATGTAGTTATAGATCATTCTAATGATAGAACCTTGAGGTTGGGACATGTAGTTGTCTTCCTATAAGTGTATATGAAATAAGGAAATTTTGACATCCATATGATGGAATCCAAACCCTTGTGTTGTAGCCAAGGAGAGTAGTATCTTTATATAATACATCTTAGAAATTAGAAAAAAATACTGCATGGTAATCAACACCTTCAATTCATGAATTTTTTTTTTAATAAGTATAAATTTCTACCATTCAATGGAATTATATTATATATACTAATTACAATACATCCTCTTTCACCTCACTATTTTTTTCCTTTTGAAAGTGGAACTAAGTCCCATGCTTTATTATTCTTAAGAGAAATTTTTTTTTAATACCATAGCTTCCTGCCATTAAAGTATCTTAGAAGCCTCATGACAAGTCTATAGATCTTGGCTCATTATGAAATATACCAAATGTGCAAAACCAAAATTATTTTATGATCTAGGATTGTTTGGATTAGAACAATCCCTTTCCCATGCACTAGTCTCATTGTGAGCTATTCTAACCCATTTTCATTAAGGTTGTATTAGTTGGGTAGTTGTATTCTAAGTAAATTGTGGCACTAGAAGTGGAGGAGAAGGTTATCCCCCATGTAACTCATCATCAAATTTATATTGATTCATAGGATGTAAATCATATACACTACCTTGTTCATCATAAAAAACATTAAAATTTGTGTCTATTTTGGCATAAACTAATGAAGGATTAGGATAATATGTTAGCTTGTAATCATAGGATTGTTCATTAAACAACACATTCCACTAATAAAATAATTTAGTGGCACTCAAAAAAAAAAATTGATATGGCTTCACATGTTTATAATAACTAAAATAATACAAGGATGTCCCTTCATTTCTATTAATTTGTGCTCATCATCGGGGATGTGAGCCTATGCATTATATCTAAAATAAATAAATTTAGAAACATTAGGCTTGATACAAGACCATTTTATTTAGGAGTTATGTATTTCAATACTAAGTGAGGAGTACAATCTTTAATTAGTTTTCACATTGGATTTTTTTTTTAAATGAGGAGATAAGTTTTTGGAATGCATCATGCAATAGGTCATTTCCTTAAGTGTGTGATTTTTACATTCAAATACATCATTACTCTTAGAGTTTATGGCATAATATGCTAAAGGTGAATATCTACCTATTCATAGAAGCCAATCATTTTATTTTTATCAAACTCTCCTCCATTTTATGTTTTGAGATACTAAATGTTCCTCTCTAATATGATTTCAAAAAGAGCTTTAATTTTTTTATGATGTGATCAAAGAATTCACTTTTATTTTTCTTATAGTAAACCCATGTTTTGAAAGATAAATCATCAATGAAAGTAAGCATGTATTTATGTTTTTAAAAATAAACATGAGTGAGTGACATTTTAACACTATGAACTAGTTGTAATCTGTCACTAGCCCTCAAACATATACCTTTGGGAAATGAATCCCTTTCTTTTTTTCCAAGTGAACAACTTGGAAAAATTATATATTTGAAAGGAAATTTTGAAAAACCAAGAACCATGTGCTTAGTGAGATTCTAAAATGAGTAATAACTCAAGTGACCAAAATGCTCATGTAAAAGTTTGTTTAGGTCATTTGCATGTAATCATGGCTTGTGAAGGTTGAAAAAATAAAATATTGTCAAATTTGTAAGATATAGCTTGATGCTCAACCTTACTATATTGGGAGGTTTAAACTTAATGATTTTTCCTTCACCTAAATGTGTGATTTGATAGATGGATAAGAATTTTATAGACAAGTATGGAATGTGGAAAAATTTATTGAATATGCCATTATCTACATCAACAAACCCTTCACTCTCAATAACTAGTGGATTAGAGTTGTAAAAAAAAATGTTTGTTTTTAACTAAAAGAGGGGTAAAAATTTATTAAAAATGACAAGAAAACAATAGTTACAACTCATTGTCCTGGTCCACAAGTTGAACCAGTTTCTGATGTAAACTCATAGGAAGCATCCTTAGATCAGAAATGCTCCATGAAGGTCCATTCTCTGAAGCCCATTTGGCAAGGTAGTCCACAACTCCATTCCACTCGTGAGGAATGTGTTTGAATGAAACCAAATACAAGGAAGAACTTAATTGAAGTATCTAATGAATAACAACATTTAGGTGCCAGTCCACCTTACCAGGATTACCTTTATTCAGCAAATTAACAACTATTGTGAGTCTGATTCATAGACAATGTTACACCAGCCACTTTGACAATAGCCTTTCACAGCCTCCAAGATGGCCATGGCTTCCATGAGATTATTTATATGCTACCCTTTATAAATCGAGAAGAGAAATTGAATACTTCTAGCGCTATCCCATCCTATTCCACCGATGCCAGCAGCCCTTGGGTTCCCCCGTGAGGAGCCATCAATATTAATTTTAATGACTCCATCCTCAGGAGGAGTCTAACGGCTAGCTCTACTCACAGGTTGCAAATGTTGATTGTTACCTCTCATTGAATAACAGATCGGTCTAGTAGTGTGACTCAAGTTTGGCTCTAACCCAAGCCGCATGCAAATAGTCACAGCTTCAGGGTCTGTGACACTCTCCCCTGCACACTTAACATGCAAAGTTTCTTGCAGCGAACATATGACTTACACCCACAAAATTCTCAGCTCCAGCTGGGTGCCCCTAAATATCCTTCTATTCCTTTCAATCCAAAGGTTCCATAATATAAAAGAGGGGCCGATTAACCAGGCATTTTGTAAAAAGGAATTCTTTGATGGAGCATGGCTAGATCGACCCTAGAAATCAACCAAAGAAGAAGCATGCTAGCAGGGCAAACCCCATGCATTCCACCACAAATGCCACATCTACTTAGCATACAAACATTGGAAAAAAATGTGAGCTCCAGTCTCCTCGCTGCTGTGACACAGAACACACATAGAAGGCCCCTGAAATCCACACTTGTAGAGATTATCCCAGGTGAGACACCTATTGTGAGTAAGCAGCCAGAGAAAAAAGTTACACTTAGGCCATGAGGTCTGATTCCAAATTTTCTTCCCCCATAAAAACTACCCTCCTCCAAAAGATTGCTTAGACAATGCCACATATCCAGAAGACACGGAGTATTGACCAGTATCATCCCCTCCCCACACAAGGACATCCCATCCTTGCAGGGAGCTACATCCTCTGGAAGTAAGGATTTGAGTTAATTCCCTCCTATCCTCTTTTGAGCCTCTGGGTGGCCAATCAAAAGAATTTTTCCATCTGTAACCAATAGTAGTTCCCATATTAAAAACTTCTTTGTAATGCGCCACAGTATGCCATCCAGCCGAATGAAAAGAAGCACCTAAAGGCTGCAAATGTAGGTGTGAAAATAAGAGCAATGGCATTCCATCCCATGATTCTCTCTAGAAGAAGGCATCCACCTCACTATTGCAAGCCCAAAATAGGCTATGTTTCACCAGCTGAGCTCCAAGCTTGAGAGTACTCCACACCATCGATCCTCTACCCTCAAGAGGGAGCCTAGAAATCTCATGAGGATCCACTCTCGAGAAATACTTAGCTAACAGAATATGGGCCCAAAGGGAAGAATGATTGGAACACCATCTCCAATAAAGCTTGGCTACAAGGGCTTGACTATCCATAATAGTAGAACGCAATCTGAGGCCACCTTCCTGCTTTGGTCTACAAACTGTAGCCCAATTAATAAGGCTCCACTTGTTATTCTGTAGATTGCCGCTCCAAAGAAATTATCTAAAAAGGGCATCAAATTCCTTTAAGAAGTAGATTGGGGCAGCCTGCACCATACTATGATATATGGGAAGTGCCTGGATAACCGATTATAGAAGAGTCACTCTGCCAACAGTAGACAGCCATCTATGGGTCCAATGACTAACTTTTTGCCTAAGTTTGTCAAGAATATTCTACCAAAAAAGTCTAGGCTGCCTTCCCACTACAATGGGAATTCTTAGATAAATAACTGGAAGGATTTGAGTCTGAAACCTCAAAATGGCAGCAATCCTTCTCTGAATAAGCTCAGGAGTGTTGAAAAAGAAAACAGAGGACTTATGACCATTAATTTTTTGTCCAGAAGCTGCCAGATAATTGTCAAGTGTGTATCAAAAAGCTTCCACTTCCTGTATTCTAGCTCTCCCAGCCAAAATAGTGTCATCTAAAAATTGGAGATGGGTTAGGGTAGTTATCCCATCCCCCCATCTCCATCCCTATAAGGCATTTTGAGAAACATGATATTTGAAGAACCACCCAAGACCCTCGGCCAAAATGATAAACAGGTATGGGGAAAGTGGATCCCCCTGACGAAGACCTCTAGAGGCACCAAAAAGCTTAGAAGGTGTCCCATTGATAAGGACTAAAAAAGGTGTCATGACACAGCTCAACACCCATCAGATCCAATCCTAGTTAAAACCAAATGCTAAAAGGAATTTTTGTAGAAATCTCTAGCTAACTCTGTCATAAGCTTTGGCAAGATCGAGCTTAATAAACATGGCACGTTCCTGAGAAGTACTCATAGAATGAATAGCTTCTGAAGCTATAACAACTCCATCCAAAATCTGTTTTCTTGCAACAAAACCCCCTTGTTCCTTCGAGATAAGTCTGGGGAGAAAATATTTAAGCCTTTGCGCTTTAAGCTTAGTAATGATTTTATAGGCAACATTGCAAATCACAATGGGTCTATACGCATCCAACTGATAAGCCTGCTCCTTCTTCAGAATAAGAACTAGAAATGTGGCATTCAGAGCTCTAAGCATTTCCTTATTGGAGTAAGATTCCTGTATGACCTCCATCAGGTCCTGCTTGATGATACCCCATAAGTCCTGATAAAAATTAGCTGGGAATCCGTCCAGGCCTGGAGCTTTACCTCTCCTCATGCTGAACACCACCTCCTCAACCTCTGTCAATCCGATCAGCCTCATGAGAAATTCATTCATTTCCACACTCACCAAAGGGGGAATGCAAGATAGGACTGTATTTTTAGCCCCTTCATCTGGCAGTGGATTGCTAGTAAAGAGAGCTGAAAAGAACTGAAAAGCTTCCTTGCTAATAGCTTGGGAAGAGGTTAAGTGTGTCCCATCTTGAATAACAAGAGAAGAAATGAAGTTCCTATTGCATCATGCCTGAACAGACTTATGGAAAAAGGCTGTATTCTTATCCCCTTCCTGAAGCCAGTCAATACGCGCCTTTTGCTTCCAATAAATTTCTTCCTGAAGTTCCCACTCAGCAAGGGTATTTGCAGCTCTAGATTCCTCTAAGCGAAGCACTTTCGAGAACCCACAATATCTTATTTGTCTATTAACTACATATAAACCATCTTGAGCCATCTTCTTCATACAATGTAAGTTGCCAAAACAATTTATATTCTAGATCTGTAACTTTATTTTAACATACTAAAGTTTTTTAAGGAAAGAATACATAGCTGTACCATAAGTTGGGCCCCCTGTCTCCACCACTGACTAATGAAGTCATGAAGAGATGGCTCACAAAGCCACATCAACTGAAACTTAAAGGGAGGTTTTTTAGGCTCCTCAATATGACTGATGGATAGCTTAATGGACCAGTGGTCAGAACCTCTCCAGTCTAAGATTTTAGAGTTGAGAGAGAAAGCACTAGACTTCCAAAAAAAAGAGACAAAAAATATATCCAGACGTTCAGAGATGGAAGCATTACCTGTTCTTCTGTTACTCCATGTGAATAGCCCATTTGAGGGTCTAACATCAGAAAGGTGCAATAACTCAACATTATGGTGAAGACAATTAGAAGAGGGACCTAGACGAGTCAATCCACCTCTTTTCTCCTCTAGGCTTAGCACTGTGTTAAAGTCACTAGTAACAATCCACTGTAGGAATGGATGACAATTGAAAACATAGTGAATATGTTCCCAAAGCTTAAGTTGTCCATCTATATCAAAAGGTGCATATACAGTGGTGACTAGAATCAGCTCCCCAGTGTCAAGAGAAGAAACAACCATAGAAAGAGCCGATAGGCAGGATAACCAATGAAGTGGCAAAATTTTCCATGAGTCCCAACACATGGCCAAACCCCCTGAGGTCCCCAAAGCACCCACACCCTGATATTGGCCAAATAACTAGATATTTGGCATACAAGCAAATAGTGAGTCAACCAACAATTTGGTTTCTTGGATACAGAGAATATCCAGAGAATGATTCATCACCAATCTACGAATAGATTTTTGTCTGGGGCAACTATTCAAACCCCTCACATTCCAAGATAAGATGATCATTGAGTGGATTGAGGGAAGTGTTCATCTAAGGTTTTAACAACCCCTAATTCCACCAATAAGTCACCTGTAAGTTTAATTCTATCTAGGTCCTTTCTTCACCCAGCTTTGGAGGGATTGGAGGAGGTACCTTTCTTGAATGGCCTCTACATTAAACCAAGCACTGAAGAAGAACCTTTTTCTTTCCTAATAGCATCAACTTCCTTAACTAAATCAGCCCATCTAACTTCCTTATCTTGCTGTACACTCGCAGCTTCATGTGTTCCTTCTTTCAGCCTCAAAGAACTCGCTAAATTCGGTTGAGGCATCATATCCTAATCCTCAATAGGGCCTAATAAATGCTTTTCTAACTCTAGAGCTTCTCCCTGGTTCTCTGCCAGAATGCCATCCTCAATGGCCATACTATCCAAAGCCTCGAATCTGTTAAACCCCAAGTCCACTTGCCTATCAGTATTCCTACATTTCTGGCCTCTTCCTTTCAAACGGTGCCTTACTGTTGTAAACCCATCCATACTAGCACAAGTTTGATCAGCTAATCCTTGTGCCAAGCTTTCATTATTTTTAGGATTTTTCCCTTTTACAGCTCTATCTGACTATGTTTTTGCATTGTTAGAATGAACCGGTCGACTAATTCCCTTTCTAGAAACTACTGCATTTGGTGCTAAAGATTCAGGGTCTATCCCATTATCTTTGGTAGCCTGAGGGAATTGGCAATGCAAATGTCCATATACATGACAAATTCATCAATAGAAAGGAATAGATTCATAATCTATCTGTTGGATCCAGGATGAGGAGCCCATACAAATCTCCATGGAATCTGGCAAAGGATTGTTTAAATCAATGTCAACACACACACATGCATAAAAAATTACCTTTTTGTCTAGTGATTGATGAGCAATAGCTGTCAGTGTTCCCAGCATTGAAGCTATCTGCCTGAGGATGTCCTCCCACCAGAATTCCAAAGGAAGCCACAAAAAATGGACCCAGACCGGCACACAAGCTGGAAGTTCATCAACAAAATCAAACCCTGCATGCCAGGGTTTGAGAAAAAGCCCCACATGATCATAGAAATAAGGACCCCCCTCAAAAACATGATTACGATCTAATACTGAGGAAAAATTAACCAAAAAATAGTTGTTTCCAGCCAACATAATGTTAAAATCCCCTTCTATATGCCAAGAATAGTGAATATAGGCTTCTAAGGCCGCCAGGCGGATTTGAATACCCAAAAACTTGCAAATTAGTGTATGAGAGGAGAGATATTCAACATCATCTTGCACTACCTCAGGTGGAATGACCAGAACAGGTCTGTCTTGACTCCTCAATAAACACCAATTTACCTTGCTCAGCTTTGAGTGCTTACTGATGTAAGTCATTTCTTTACTGAGAGATCACGCCCCAAGTAGAGAGCCACCCTTCCTGGGGCCTATCGGCGGGCCGCCCAATGCTTCACCGCTCGTAGCCATTTTCACCCTACTATTAAAAAAAAATGTTTGTTTTAAACCTTTCATAAATATTTTGAAATATTGAGCGATCATGTACCATATGGTGAGAGGATCATGAATCCAAAATCCATTCAAACATTGGTGATATTTTTGCTATTGTAAAAGTGTTGCTCCTATATTTAAGGAATAGAGTTGTATTTTTTTCATCTTTGCTTGCCACTATGATAATAATTTGAAACACTAATGTTTAACATGGCCTATTTTATCAAGTTACAACACTCTTTGTCAACATTTTCTTTCATTTTCAATTTTCATTTATCCCAATGAGGGGGGAAGAGTTTTTATGAGCTTATTTGATTGCACTTAGCCTTAGGTTTTTCTTTCCTTTTTATATGGTAGGGTCGTAGCATTTTTTATAGTTGGATTATGATGTTGAGTTAGTTTCATTTAAAAATAATGCCTACTACTTGGTGTATGCATGATCTAATATGATTTACAAATATCTCATTTATCTCAATAGACTAAGACTCAAATCAGGTAAATAAAATAGAGCTCACATATACTTGGATGATTAGTTAAGAACCAATGATATCCTTAGATATTGCAGAGGGTAACCCACATCTCAAATTTGAAGAGGAGAAGGTTCCAAAGCCTAGGTCTATGACATAATGATATAGCTCTCACTAGACCTCAACAAAGGTAAATGATTAAAATTATGATTGTAAAGATGTAAGTAAAGTAAATGATTTTAAGTTATTATAAGTAAAGTAAATGATGGGTAAGTTATTGTAAATAAGGTAAGGTGAAATGATCAACCAAATGATGTTCTATGAAATGTAAGGTGATAAATGGAAATCCTAAGTAACCTTATATCTATACCAACTTATTTAGTATAAGGAGGATCCTGATCAAGGATACACATATATCCAAAAAGAAATAAGTAACATATAATTTACTAAGTGAAGGAAAGAGTATATGAATAGAAATACTTACCTTAGGGTGGACCTGTTAATGCTTCAATTTCCCCTTTGGCTCAAGTGTAGATTTGCAAGAGATGTTGTAGGTTGAAAACCTCAATGGTTGGATGAAGACCTATATATCCTTAGTTATGAATGTATAATGACCTATCATATTAATTTTCAATGACACCACAAGATAAGACCTCAAAGATAATTTTAAAAACCAATAATTATCCCAAATACTTATTAAGGAATAAATGCAAGTGAATTTAGAGTGTATGAATGTGATATATATTATTAAGAATTAAATATGACCCCTATACCCAAAATCAACCCTAAAACTCTAAGCCAATAGTATCAACCACATAGATATAGCTGGGAAATGTTAGCCAATATAATACAATATCAACCAACTTGATACAATACAAGTGTAAAAAGATAAAAACTTATAATTGTATCAAGTTGGATGATATAGTACAATGAAGACTTAAGCATGAAACAAATGGTATCAACTAGGATGATACTATAGGATATAATGAAATTATAAAATATAGATAAGAATTATATGGAAGGGAAAGACAACATTATAAATTAAGGAGGTCATACTAATAGTAATGATAGTGTAACAAGATAGTATGCAAACATTTCTTATAAAGTACCATGAACTAATCCCACCTCATTCCTAATGCACCCTTTAAGGTGTTTAATCATATATTTTGATGTGTTGATAATACATGATAAGAGAAAGTGTTAGTAAAGTGATAAATTGAAAATTATCAAGTGTATACATATGCCCCACCTAAAGATCATCATGTGTTATAATAATGTAACACTAGATGGTGCTTTGGGATATAAACATGGTAACACAAAGGATCATAACTAAAAAATAAATTATAAAATAATTAAAAGTTTAAAATGAAAATATGTATCTTCACTTACCTTGATGATTCTATATAATATTATGTGTTTCCCAGGTTATAGAAGGTTCCCATTGAGAAGGATGAATGAAACACACGAAAAATATATTTTTTTGCAAATAAAATCTGTTAGCACCTAAAAACACTCTATCTCACTAAGATTCTAATATTCTTTTAGTTTGTGAAAAGGATTTATGGAAACAAATATATGGTTAAAATATGTGATTTCATAATAAATAATTTAAAGTTTTAAAATTTAATTATTTTACAACAAAAACGTAAAAATTATTCGTTTGCTATTTTTGGAAAACCAAATCTATGTTTATCCAAATTTAGCACTACAAGAGGCTATGTATCACAGATGAGGAGGTGGATGTGTTGGATAGTATATTATAATGGTAGATATATCCTTACTAGTAGGTGATTCATTTAATGTTTATTTTGTCATTTCTAGTAAAAATGAACTAGATTAGGAAATCTAAGCAAAACCATGTAGTGTAATTTCCCCCAACAAATATCAAAATAAATATATAATTAAGATGGGTAATGGGTAGTTGATAAAAAGTATAAAATAGGACCAATGGAATTTATTAGGTCTAGGTAAATAAATTTATTCCCTCAAATAACTATATGTGCTAGGTTGATATGTTTTTGTAAAGGGGGGAATTAACCCCTAGTCAATACCATAGGGTATGGTTGTTATAGTTAGGTGAAGTGTTGGCTGATATCATAAGGTGTCGATAATGTGATATAAAATTGATAAAATGGTAAATACCATAAGGTATGTTTGGTATCATTAGCTATATAAGAATGGTTAGTGCAATTTAATGCTTGGCTAATACAATAAAAAGGGTAAGCATATCCAATATCATAGGGTATGGTCAATGTAGTAGGATGATATGGTGTCCAATATCATATGGTATGGATGATATATTTATAAGTTAATATAGTTGATACCATATGTATGGTTGATGAAATTATTAAAAAAAATTGGCTAGTACTATAGGGTATGGCTATATTTAAGCATGGATGGTATAGTTGGATGCTTGGTCGATGTAGTAGAAAAAATGTTTTATTTTTTTATTTTAATATTTTTTTTAAATTTTCTTTCAACTTTATAGATAAAAATATGATTATGATTTATTTTTTGATATTTTAAAGAGATGAAAAATATTATGGTGAAGCGTATATGCCATTTTACTATCAGAATTGTTATAGCTATTACAAATGATAGACATAGCTTAGCTTGTGATACTAGGACTTGGAGGGATTATTAAGATGTGTCATGTGAATGTTAGAATGGATATTATAACCATGTTATTGGGGTGATGTAAAAGGACATATATATATATGAGAGGTGGAGGGGGATGTGATCAAGATAGAAATCACATTGGAGGACATTCATGCCATTTTGGGATTGTCTATTTCAAGCATTCCTATGGTATATGGCACACCATAAATGAGAGGAGGTAATTAGCTTGATGGGATACTAGGTTATATTTTTATGATGAGTGCAAGCTCATGGTATGATTTTTTTAGGTATACATATTAATTTTTCCATATATTTTGAAGGCCCTCATCAAACTTATGACCATGCATGTGCTATGTTATAAGTGGTACCTATGTATATTATTTACACATACTAGTTTATGTTGGAGTAAGTAATATAATATGATATGGGATATTACATATGGGTTTAACTATTGTATAATTCTTATAGTATTTTGAGTCAAATCCAATAGATGATGGGACCCATTATTATTTTTCCTGGCTAGATTTATGAGGTCCTTGATGTATAGACCAATGATACTACCTCATGGGGTGGATGGTCATATCCCATAAGTGTGGAGATGGTAATAGGATCATGATTTATGTGAAATCCCCCATTTACATTAATTGGATATGATAAAGATATATTAGATAGTTTTGATGCTATATAAAGGCACAATGGATGATTTTCCATCATGGATAACTATAATGTAGGCAAGGGGACAAAGCTAGATCATTAGTAATTATACATGGTGGGTTGAGCTACATCCATGTGAATACATCCTTGGATAGTTTTGACTAGAACACCCAACGCCATCTTTGATTATCTCTCCCTATTATGAGATATAAATGATGGATCCACAAGGAGTGGTGGGATGAGGTATGCTAATTTTAGTCCTTGTTGTGAGACCTCATCTGCCAGTAGTAGGTATATGAAAATTATGATAAGTGAGTAATGTATGGATAGGGATGAGGTGATAAAATATTTACCATGCCATAGTGACAAAAATATCTCTAGGTGAGCCCAAAAGTGACTTGGACCATTCAAAGGTGAACATGAAGATCAGATAAACATGGTGTAGGGGTTCCACATGGGAGATGGCAAGGATTCACCCCATCAGAAAATCATGATAAAAAACATGTCCTTAGTGACATAAGTGATGGTATGACTATAGGTATGAAAATTTTAAGTTTATTCCATCATTTTTATTTTCCTAGAAGTAGAGATATACATGTTAGGTACTAGTGATAGATATAATGAAAATTTTAATATAAATAAGTGAAAGATATAAATTTGATTTTAGTTTAAATTTTAAATATGTGGTGGTAAAGGAGGTATGATGGAGGAATATATTATATTAAACACACCACCATATTTTAGACACTATCCTTGTTGATCATGATACTATGAGGATGCCTGATTAAATAGAACCTTTGGCTGGAGAATAGCTAGGTAGTTTTGGTTGGAAAGAGTAGTTACCATGGAACTCAAATGCCATGGTAAATTTTAAACTCAAGTGATAGTGATGCAAGGGGGAGGATGAGATGTGAAAATGGTGTGGTAGTCATCATCCATGAGAGGATAAAACACATAGCTATAATAGGATGAGTGGAATGTTATAGGCATAAATAGCTTGTCTTAAGGGATAGGTCTAGGGTATGCAGTTTTAAACTCAAACACTTTGAGTGAGATTTTGCGATGATAAATATAAATATTCCATGGTGAGTGTGGCACCTCACCCTCATGGTTTTCAAGGTGACCCATAAGCCTATGGCCTACATTTCTATACTCAATTTTATTTTTGATGTACTAAAATGTAACTAGAAAATTGAGACATATATATATATAGATATATAGATATATATATATATATATATATATATATATATATATATATATATATAATTTTTGATTCATTTGTGTTATCTACTTATGTATAAATAATGTATGAATTATTTCCTTTGAGCACACATTATGTTGCTAATATAACACTATGGAAAAATATGATGTATTGTGATGTATATTTTATTATTTTCTAGTACATGTGAATACATGCATAGTAAAAAATAACAAAAAACTAACTAATAAAAAATGATATCTTAAGTAAATATAAAAAACAAAAAATATAAAATATAAACATCAGATAAATACTAATGTAGAACATACCCAAAAACATGAGATATGTATGACATTGTAAGTAAAAAGTTAAAATCACATTAAAACTAATCATAAAATGTGAAAAATAATTATTAAAATAAAATATCCAATGTATGAAAATGCAAAAGATAATCAAACAAGGATATGTGAAAAATGATGTCATCCAATTTGAGACAAGTAAATTCAACTTGAATCAAACATAAATAATGTCAAAAACTATTATAAAACACATCCGATGAAATATGAGGAAATTTGACTTAAATAAAGAAGTGACATGTATCAAACTAAGCAAAAGATCTCAATGAGTGAAAACTTAAAATCAGTGCTTGTACTAAAACATGATTTAAGAAAGTATAACCATCTAGAGTCATGAATATAATTACTAAGATGGTATGGATATGAATGGTGATGATAATTTTTAATAAAGGCATGGTTTTAATCTCCTATGACTTATAATGTAACTCACAAACTAACAATTGAAGTGGTGTTATAAATGGTAGTTAAAAGTTAAATATAAAGTAAATAGGAAGGGACATGATAAGCTAAAATATAATAAATATCAAGGGGATATCTGAGAATATGTGATGGAAATTAAAGGATTAAAGGTTCTAAAAATATGATTTATAAATCCTTAGCTAAGATAGACACTTTAAAAAAGTGGTTAAGGCTAAGAGATTTTGACATCAAGAACCTAGATACCCCACCTAAATAGTGTAAGTTTGAGATAACAAGTAAAGTATATAAATCATCCCATAAAGGCTATATTAATTAAAAATAAAATGATACTAACTTCCCATAATGTGTTTCTTACTCCTTAGGACCCCTATTTCTTACTCCTTATGACCCCTTATAGAGTCGTTGATCTAATGTGAATATTGGCTAATTGTGTGAGAAAGTAGGTGGTATTAGAATGTAAGAAGATATAATTATGTAATGAGACCTCATATCTTATTACAATATCTTACCAACCAAAATGGATATCATATCTATCATGATACCAACCATGGAATTTGAGCCTTAACTATATTAGGAGATGTGCCAAATTGATCACATCTTTTGGTGTGATATGAGTTTTAAGATTTGATTTGCCTTTTAACATTATATTTTCTTATGATATAGATTTTTTTTTATATTTTACTCCTCCATATGGATTTATAAAAACCAAAGATGGGTGATATAGGTAACTAACAAAGGAAAGCTTACAACTAGCTAATAGAAATGAGAACTAAAAGACCATGTTATCTAAAATAATCTTAAAATTTCCCATTGTGAAAGTGTGTATGCTCAAAATTGACCTAAGTGTTCCTTAAGTGAAATGAAATGGTAAAATGGGTATATTTTAAGATCCATTGATATGGAAATGGTGTTACAATGATGATATACTATTATCTAACCACAAGAAGAGAAAACTATGCTTCAAAAATGACAAGGCTTAAGGAGGGGATTTGTACGTCAAATTGTGGAATGGAAACCCAAATAAATGCAATGTTATGAAGGTGATAATAATATAACTATAAAATATATAATAACCTACAAAGGGTCTATCATAAGCATCAATAGGAAAAATCATCCCAAAAGAGGGGGAATGCAAAACAATGCCTAAGAATCATGAAGAGACTAAGGCAAACTAAAAAATGGTAAAAAATGTGATAAAATAAACCTAGAGGTGATACCTAAAATACATAATGGAAATTAAGGTTTATTTTAAATCATCCCAAAATGAGGAAGAAGCTAAAAATATTCAAAAACAAAAACCTGGGACCTAAGATCCACAAGGGAAATTAAGATGATTATAAAGTGATATAAATGATATAAAATAAAATCAAAGGTGATACCTAAGATCCAAAAAGGAGACAAAGGTTGAATTTAAAGTGATATAAAAAAATAATAAATTATGAAAGGTAAAGTGTTGAAATGTAAAATATCATGATATAAATAAGATATATATAACAAGTACCATATATGCTAAAAAATAATAATATTAAATCCAATCATGTGATAATGTGAAGTAAATGTTATGAGATAATTATCAGCTCATAAGTGTCATGAAAGACATAAACATAAATCAACAAATACATATGTATAATCTTGATACAACTTATATTTTATTTAGATAATATTTTATTATACTATTTATAAGATTCATGTTAGGACTACCTATTGGGAGAGCTCTAAGGAAAATGTAGGCATGTTGGAAGGAGGAAGTCATGGGAATCCTAATAATAATAATAATTAATGTAGGGACCATGTGGTGCCATGGAACACACATACTATATTATAAAATATGGCTTATTTCATAGAGGAGATGTTCTTCCATCCTACATGAACCAAGTGAGTATTACTTGGAACCTTGAGGCAGAGACCCCAGAAAGTCTCTAAAATGTTGTTGGGTAGCTCTACACCTATTTGTGGGATGTGTATAATGGTTGTGCCAAAAAATAAATTTAACTATTTTTAGGGATATAATTACATGTGATATTTTGTGGTGACATGTTTGGTAGATTGTGAAACTTAAATGTTTCAAGATTAAATGTATGAAGATATTATCAAAGAGATAAACATCAAATTAAACAATGCATACTAGTCTCATGGAAGCAACAAGAGCACCTAAGATTATTGACCGATGTGGTCTAATTTCCATGGAAGGATCTAGGCCTTACAAAAAAAATTATGTTTAAAATATCTAATAAGCTCTATAATAATTAGTTGAACTATAAAATACTTCATAAAACACAATACATTTTGTCCTCTTGGGTGGATGGGCATGGTACTAAATCTAACTTGTATGGAGAATCATGGTGGAGTTTTTTTGGAATCTCATAAAATAAATCATCACTATTGGAGCATAGAGTTGTTGATTTAGATAATTGATTTTTTTTTAGATATCTCTAGTCTGATTGATACTAGTGTTGTGAGTGGCTAGAGACTCTATGGAATGCACAATATGGTGTTACTATCTATTTAGGAGACATCCTTGGTGTGGGATATTAAGTGTGGCTAACATATATGGAGGAAGAAAACCTAATGGATCAAAAAATATGGTAAATATATATGGTCTAGTTGGCATAGCATGATGACTGAGAATGCTTCAAAGAGGATTAGAAGAAACATTTATTGTATGTGAAGTATAATTTGGAATACACTCCATCTTAGACTTGTTAACATTAACCAAAAGAGGAACAATGTCAATAAATTTGAATGAGAGTTGGATTAAATGATGTCAATCAAGTTAATTCTAGAAAATTAAGATTGCTAAAAAAATTGTTGAAGAGAGGAATGATACTAGAGACTTTATACATCCTTAGCTAAGGAATATCCACACATGTATGGGTGATCTAATTTGTAACCATCATCATAATCATGAGTGGTAATATCTATGTTAAGATCTTATAACTTTATGTCACTATAGGATGAATGGGAAGTATGATTATAAGCAATGACAAAAAAAACAACAAAACTCATTAGTTAGATTCTTGTAAGAATAAGGTCACAAAGTGGGGGAAAACTAAACTATGATGTTAGAAGATAGATCCAATGTTTTGATTTTTATACTAATCTCAATGAGATCATCATTATCACAATCTAGGAGGCTAGGTGGGACATTTCACAGAAATTTAGGGTGACCATTGTAACCTTGGTTTGAGTTAATGTGATAATTAAAATGCTAATATTCATGGAAGAAATGCTAGGTAAATGTTCAAGGTTTGAAATTTTAAATACACCACATTCTTGGAATTGTTCAAAATTAAAAGGTTTAGTATCACCTTAAATATTTTAAATAAAACTCTCGTAAATAAATTTCATGTACCACCATGCGAAAGAGGTGAGGATCCTCATACAATGAGTTCAATGGTAGCTAAAAAATATGTTATATGATACAGTGATTTGAAATTAATAACCTTAAATCTAACCATGAAATTTCATAACATGATATGGAGATAATCACATCCTAATTGAGTAATTTTTCTTTTATTGTATCCTTGGCATATGCTTTGGATAGGCTTAAGATTACATTCTAGGTATCCTAAAGTTTTTATGAATTATAAGGAGGTGACATAAGTGTCAAAGCCTTCATTTATTAAGTCTCACCTAACTCATATGTTGAGAACATAAATTTTGATAAATAATAGAGTGTCGTTCACGCAAAGTAAGATTTAATTGGGGATCATAAACATTATAAGTAATTTAAATTAGATAGATGCATCCATAGTTTGATTAACCTAGATGAACATATCTTCACATTACTATAAAATGCTTCCCTTAAACCTTGATAAGGTATCTTATATCCCCATAGGTGGTGGTCAAGGAATTTTCTATAAAAAAACATTCATTAGATGGTTTATGTGATGTGGAGATGTCCTCATGAGCTCAGGAAATGATTTTTTTTTTCTATGGGATCCCATTCATCAAAGCCAATGTGAGTTGGATAGGGATGAAAAGAGGGATAATTATGAATTATACTAGCTAAATAAGAATAAAACTTAGATTAAATAGTATTGGAAATTAAGGCATGTGGTACTTAAATTATCAATAAAATTGAGTCAGGCTAAGACAATGATATTGACCTAATTAATGTATTTGGTTGCATGGAGACATAAAAACAAAACTATATCAACCTAGATGATATATTATAATCATAAATTTAGGTATAATTAAACTATACCGTGCTAGATGATATGGTGGAAACATAAATTATGAATGATACAAATCGTATCAATTTGGATGATACAGTTAGACTTGGTCTCAACATAGAAGATTGTATTATGTTGTATTATATAATTGAAATATATGTTGTTGAATAAATAGAATACACTAGATTGGATGATATAGTTGTGAAAGTAGGGAACTACACTAGGTTGGTTGTTATAATTGTGAAAGAAAAAATATATTAGGTTGGTATATAGTTGGGATATTTAAAAATACAAAAGTTATGATTTCTTTAGATTCGATAACCACAAAAATATTTGGAGGATTATCTTAAACTTTTTTATAATTAAGACAAGGAATAAGAGTCTTAAACAAATAAGGATCAATGTAAGATAATATTCACTTCATTTTTTTCTTGTTCACCAAGTTTCCCTCATCATTAGAATAATATTCATTAATTATTATTTTAACAACATTAACTAGTTGGGAAGGGGTTTTATTTTGATTGTGAGTTATTGATTTGAACTATGGTTTGGAAGTGGGTTAGAGTAAATTTTAAGGTGAGAATTGGATTGGTAAAGTATATCATTCTTGACCTTGGAGTCATAATCCTTAGCTACCTTATCATAGGTTTGGTCTCTTTCAATGATCATTACTTCATGATCAAAGTTTGGACCAATTAAGAATTCAAAAGCTAGGCGTTTAAGATATTTCCAAGTCTCATGATAATGACCCCAATTTGTGTGGAACCATCAAATTTTTTCAAGATCATAACAATGAACACTAGGATGAGAAGTGTTAAATTCCCTAGGTGAAGGTCTAGTAAGGCATTTATTAATCTTAATTATGGAAATAGGCCAATGGATATCGCAATTTTTGTCTTATGAGGGAGAGGAGGATGTTGGAAGGGACTTTCCTTGATATGTGGGGAGGGAGTCACTTAACTGGAGCTTACTAGTAAGATAACATTGATGGTTCTCTTATAATTATAAGTGTTTGAAAAAATATCATTTAATAATTTTTTATTTCTATAGCTCATAAGCATTTGAGTTCTAAGATTGGGTTAGGAAGGCTTAAATTGTCTTATAAGTAAAAATTGGCATTTATCTTGATGCAGTGTTTCCTCCAATGATTTTTAAGAAAGAGTCCTAACTATATATTATAATTTGGTATTTACTGCATTGGTGAAAAAATGGAGGAGGTTATCTTTTAAGATTTGTGTTTGTATTTTTTAGCTAAAGCTTTCCAATGTTTGATAAAAGCTTGGGTATTTTCATTTTCCACTTGCTTGAAATCAATAACATGAGCCAAGTTGATTTTAATAAAATCATTAGATTGAAACTCTTGAACCAATTTGTTAAGTAAATCTTCCAAGCTAGAGATGGAGTTTGACTTAAGTCGATTGTACCAATCTGAATCAATATCAAAGAAGATTTTGGAAAGTAGTTTGGTAGTGGAAAAATTATTAAGTTTAATATAGTATTTAAAGGTTACTAAAAGCCTTCAAGTGCAATGCAAGATCAGTGGACCAAATATAGGTGATTGTAGGAGTCATGTTACCTATGTCAATGTTTTCAATTTGAGGTACTAAGGGTTTGTTTTGAAGGTGTTTAATGACTTTGTTATGAAGCAATGGTTACATAATGAGATTACCATAAGCTAGGGGGAGGGGAATTTGGATTTGGCGCTTTTATTGAAGATATTGAGGTCATTTTTTTAATTTTAAAAAGTTGGTTTTACATTTACATCATTTAAGAAGTACTGTTGGCTTAAATGTTATCCATTTGGTGTATTAATTGTAAGATGATTTAATTATTATCATTATTGTTCTATTTAGAAGTAGAGGCTTGAATAGACTACTAGAATGCACTATATGTATCATTGACATTGGTGTTAATGTGGGAACTTTGGGTAATCATGTTAAAAGAGAGGCTCACCATGTTAGTAGCAATATTAGGCATGGTAGACTAATAAGTAAATGATGAAGTTACAAATTGGTTTGCTTCTTAGTCTACCATGCCTAATATTTCTACTAACATGATGAGCCTCTCTTTTAATAAATTGATTTACCTCAAGTTACATAGCCAAATTATGAGTAGGGGAAATATGATAAATACTCCATATGGGGAGCCATCATGAGATGATAGACAATTATAGGGTCATTTCACTTATGCTCAGTACGTTCATGGAGATAAATTATCATATCATATTTATACTCAATGTCACATTCCTATTCAACTCATGGTATTGGGGTATGTGACCTAGTATGGTAGTTTTAGGATTGTTATATGGCTCGTAGTTTTTAGATATAGTGGAATCCACATGAAAATTACTTAGAATTTGGTCTTGAGTCATGGAAAAATTATAGGTTATGTAAACCTTTCTGGAGACCTTATTTGGATTGGTTGGTTCCATAACATTATGATTATTACAAAATATTTGGAAGTCTTGGTGGGTTTTCTCTTTGTATTGGTCCAAAATTTATTCCATAGTAAAAGAGAAAACATCAAATGTATCGAGCTAGTCGGTGTAGTTAATTACATATAAAGTATAAAAACATATTGTGTTGATCTAGCCCATATAGTTAGGAGTTGAAATGGGAGATATTAAACTATATTGGGCTTGTCGGTATAATATGGTCACATAAAATAATTGTATCATGTTCACTGATAGAGTTTGTGGGAAAGATGGAAAGGATATAACTGTATCAGGTTGGATGGTATAATTGGATAGGGATTAATAAAGCTAACATGTATTGGGATGGATGATGCAGTTAGGAAAAAATTGAATTGGGTTGACTAATGTAGCTAACACACAACACAAAATAATATGGGGTAAGCCAATATACTGTAAAATCAAACAATCTAATAATTTAACTAAATAAAAACATAAATAAAAGTATGGAGGTATAACTAGAAAGAGAATGTTTGAATTTTAGGCTCTAAAATATATTGATCCTAAGAGTAAATAGTGAACATAGTCCAAAGGGATATTAGTGTAGGTTTTTAATACCATTATATGGTTTTTCATACACATGTTGTTTAGTTTAATTAGCTATTGTACTAGGTTAGTTATAAAATATGGATTAACCTATTCTTAAATTTTGAGTTGTTTTTGGATTCTCTATAAATGTACCTTTCCTAAAGCTATTTTGGTTAATCCTCATAATTCAATCTTTAATTATTTAAAACAAACTTCTCATTGTTCATGTTTGATTTTTATTCTACAATAGGCTATTTTTTTTGCATATTTCATTTTACATGTTACAAAGATTTATGCATTCGTGTCTATCTAGTTCCAAATCCTTGATTATGGCCCACTCTAATGTGGTATCAAAGTGATTTTGGTAGCTAAATTCCATAGCATTTATTGTGAAATATTGATTTTTTTTAACTTACATGTCATAGATCTAGCATTATTTAACCTTGGATATTATAAATTCACCATTTATTAGATTTTTCTCTTCTTCTAGGGTCCTTTATTGATCTAGATTTAGAAGAAGAACAAGGAAAAATGCATTTTTTACAATTCATCTTTTGTCCAATGGTTTTTTAATAAAAAATAGGCTATGACATTAAACTTATAAGGTGAAAAAACCCTAGGATTAGTTATAAACATGTACTAGCTTCGTGATAGTCACTTTCAACATTTTTAGGAAGGTTTAATGGTGTTTTCTTGGAATCCATATAAATCTAAATGAAAGTGACTTGAATGGAAAACCATTTATGGGTTTTTTTTGGTTTCTCAATATACTTAGTGGGTCCTCTATGGTTTTTTTTGTTACAATACTAGATCTAGAGTTTTTGTGTGTTTACAAGGTTAAGTGGAAATTTTGTCCCTTCACAAACATCTTTGGATAATGACACCTATGGAGACATACCAAAAAATATGAAACATTTTTTAATTTTTCCCCTATTCCAACACCCATTATAATTTGACCCTTGTTTAGACACATGGTGAAATTTGATCCCTACGTGATAAGATTTGACCCTTATATAGACACTAGGTAGAACTTGACTCCTTCAAAGACACCCATCAAAACTTGATAATTGCTTAGATACTCACTATAATCTAAACTTTTCATGGATACCCTTCAAAATTTGACACCTAGATAGACACACTAGAATCTGACCCTTACTCAGACAACCATTAGAACCTAATGCATGCATAAATACTCCATGGTTTATGACACTCCTAGTTTTTTAATCTCCTATATTTTGACACTCCTTTGGACATAATTATGTATGTTCACACATGTAAAATTTAATCTACCAAGGAGATTCAATATTATTTTGGAACTAGCCACATCATAGTGTAAAGTGACATCATCAAAGGTGAGGTAGAAATAATCCTACTTAACCATTGGTCACAACCAACCAATGGGAGATTAATTTTTTTTGAGAAGTGAGTCTAAATTTTATACAATACCATTTTTATTCAAGGTGGAGTTTTTTTTAAGAACTTCAAACTTACATAACTTTCAATAGACAACTCATTTTGAGGTGTAATGTTTTTTTAAAGTGCAAGTTTTTTTAAGGCATAGGTTTTGGTGATATTATTAGGCCTTTTAAAATTTAAGATATATAAGTTCATGGGGGGTGAAATTTCTTTCTTTCTCACTTTTATCAATTCTACACATACCTCCTTACTGCACTATGGATTATAATCTAGTTTTGATTATTACACCATTCAAATATCTTGAGTGGAAAACCATATTAAAAATATTATTGAGGAGAAAAAGTTTGCACTGAATCAATGTCTGTATCAAAACATAACCAAGACTTGATGCAAATAAGTTGAAGTGGTTTAACAAATATGGTGAGTCCTATGTTCTATTATGCATATCAATTTCTCTTGACTTACTCTTTCACATTAAATCTACAAATACTCCTAATGATGTTTGGACCATATTATAAAAACTCTTTCAGAAGTAGGATTTAATAAGGGGCCATGAGTTGGACAATAAAATCATTAGTTTGAGCTCTAGAAACTTTGACACAATACATGAATTCTTCACTTGATTTAAATCACTTAGGTTGTAGTTGAAATTCTATAGCATAGATGAAAAGGATGAATAATTTATCCTTTCAATCCTTGCTAAATTGGGTTTAGATTATTATATTTTTGTTACTACCTTTTATGCCACCAAGCATACCCTTAGATCTATATGGACCATGCCATCCTTGGAGAATTTTACTATTGACATGACTTGGGAGCAAGTTAATATTATTTAGATGTGTATAATGAAGTCCTCTAAATCACATGCCTTAATTTTGAGTCATGAAAAACATAAGGATTCTAAAAGTAAGGAGAAGAAATAGAACAATAAGTACCAAGAGTAAATAAAGGGTCAACAAATTGATGGTAAGTCCAAAGCACCAACTGAGACCTCCTTTTTAGGTGGGAAACCTAAGGCTCACATGTGTTGAATGTAAGAAAAATAGGCATGATAAAACTAGTGTATGAAGAAACAAATTGACCAATTGACAAAGATGCTCAAGAAAAATAACATCAATCTCCATGATTCAATCAAACATAGTTGATAAACCTGAGTATATTAATAAAAAATAGATAAATAAAGGTAAAATTAAGGGGAATGCCTTTGTTTTAGTTCCAACCAATCCTTCCACATGGGTGATAATTCTAGTGCCTCACACCACATGGATTCATCCCATGATCTTTTCTCACACTTGGAGCCCTATACTATGCCCTCTTGTGATGATACTCCCACCATTTTTTTAGGAGAGGGTCTATTGAAGTGAGTGATGGGAAATTTTAATATGTTCTATGTGTTCCATCATTGTCAACTAATATCCTATGTATTTATCATATCACTCACATTGATTCCAGAAAGATATTTGAGTTCACACCTAATTCTATAGTTATTAAGGAATTACACATTGATGCTAAAATAACAATTCAAAAAGTAAATCACTAGTAATGATTATACACATTCTCACATTTTAATCTAAATAAACCCTTTCCTCCTATTCTCAGTCATAGATATGGGATGATTAAATTATGGCATGAGTGATTCATCCATCTTAACTATCACTAACTAGAGTAACTCAGTCATAATGGCATAGTTTTAGGGTTGCCTCATGTCCATTTTTCTGATGGTGTTTTCCAAGGTTGCATACTTGGTAAGCATCTTGAATATAAGTATGACAAAGGCAAATCATGGATATTTTAATTTAAATCTATTCCATAATGATATTTTTCATCCTTTTATATAGATTTCATTTAGAAATACCAGATATATTATTACCTTCATTGATAATTTTTCAAGGTATGCATGGGTGTATTTTCTTAAAAATAAGTCTAAGGTCTTTGATATCTTTTAGTACTTCAAGGTCCTTGTAGAAAATAATATAGGTAAATCCATCAATATTTTATGCATAGACAATGGTGGTGGGTGTTTATGAGTATATGGGTGCATGTGTGTTTACATATAATGGTGAATAAACTCATATTAACTTTTGATCGAGTGGCTAACTATATTTATATGTATGAAATTTATTTTAAATAGTAGGCAAGTCAACATATAAAAATAAATTACACTCATATAATTTAGGTGAATCCAAATTATTAACCACCCCCTAAAATAGCCAAATGAATATGTATAAAACTAAAATATTGATGAATTAACGAAGAATAGCCACTAGAATTTAACATACATAAAATTGGATTAGGAAAATGGTGTTACCTTGATGTTCTCATCAAAATAATACCCACAAAGAAATGTTTTATATTAATCAAACAATAATAACCTAATCAATGAAATAAATAAGTCTATAAAAAATAATCCTAGAGACTAGCATTCATTGTTGAAATATTCTCTTTGGGTTGACCGTATTATATATAATAAATCCATCAAAATCTCTCATTTCTATTGGTATATAGGTTATAACCTATCTTCCCAATAACCCTCAATTTTCCAACCTATATTTTTTTGTAAGAGTACATAGAGGATAATTAGAAGACAAATTTGAAGCTAATGGACATTATCCAATTAGAGGATGCATGATAAGAGGTTCTACAAAACTTTAATAGACATCAAGCAATAGTTAAGATATGATTTGATAAGAGGGAAAAGGTCAAGTCTTTTTGAATATTGGACCTATTCCTTATATGTTTAAAATCACATAATAATAAAGGGTAACACTCCAAATTTGACCCACTCTAGATTATCACATATCATATCTCTAAGTTGTTATGGTAGAACACACTTTGATTGAAATACCTTGAGGGGAATTATCTTAACATCAGTACATCAACATGCACTTCTTCTTACTCTTGCTTGTAAACTTACCAATTTTCCTTAGCCAACACTGGGCCTCTCTTGTTGAAATGGACATAAAATTTGTTCCCTTTTTATCTCAAGTTCCAAAAACACATAAAATATTCAAAACTATTGTTTCAACCCTCTCAATCCTTTATCAACTCTCAACTCCTTCCTCTGCTCAACTCTACATACCCTTCACATTAGTCCTTGTAGCCCTATTTATGGACTTATTCAATTTGTACATAAAAATTAAAATTATTTTCAAGAAACCAATTATAGTTATAAGTACCCTCTTTTGAAATCTACCTGGATACAAATTTTCAATATCTAAACCCATCTGTAAACCCCTTTTCTAGTCACTACTCTTCCCCAATTAGGCCTACTCAAGCCTAAATATAGCACAGTCATCAAAAGACCATACTCTTATATCCATAAACTCCTAAAACCTTTAAAATATATTAGATCATATCATATAGGCTTATACTATAAATTTTTATGAGATCAAGATAGTTAAATCTCTATTAATTGATGAAACCCTAATTTAGGGCTTATAGGGGCCTGAGATAACCTGAGATCATACAAAATCCAACTATGAACATTATAAAAGGTTTGAAAGATCCAAATAAATTTTTTAATGTCTATATATACCTAGGGAAACTTTCCCAATCACTAGTAGATGTTGATCAATCCACTTTACATGTTAACTAGATCAAAACATCCTTGACTATGTACATAGTGTAACGTTCTATAGGTTTATACTTCTATGAGGTCAAAAAAACACATATAAATAGATTACAAGATTAAAATACACTTTAAATAATTTACATTAACTTACCTCAATGTTTCAAACACTATATCATTAGTTTTTGGATCATTTTCTCAAATAAACATAGTCACCATTTAACCATACAAAGCCTGTTATAAAATACAGGGTTTCTAAACCAGTTTACAGTAATCAAAAAATTTAATATGTCTTTCCTTAAATAATACACTCCTTAAGAAACATAAAATAACTTTAGATGCATTTCTATTATTGTGTTAATCATACCAATGTTCATTCATTCATAAAATAGACTCACATTCTAATATAATAGTAAATAAGACAGGGGTCTATGTACATAAAAGTCTAATCAGTAGACAATGTTATTATTATTCCTTGTAATTATGATCTCATAACACATTAAATAATCCTTAAAGGGAATTTATAACCATTTTCCAATTCCATTGATCAATAATATTGAAATATACAGTCTGTAATTTAATCAAGACACTCAAAATAGGGGTTTGAACATAATTTTCTTGAACAAGGTTTCTTGTTCCTCCTTCCTTAAAATAAAGTCACTTAAAAAAATGTATAAATTGCATTAATATCTCATAAATAACTTATTACATATGATCATACATATTAATCATAAAATATTTCTTCAATATAACATTCTTTATTGATGTTCTTTCATACATAAGATGGACTTACACAGTCCTACATACATCTTGGTAGACTTTATTTCTTTTCCACTTTTATCTACCCTATTTCTCCTCATACTCCTCTACCTCAAACCACACAACACTATATATCCTTTCTAACTATGAACTATATTCCTAAAACATAGTAACTATTTCTTGATCAAGAACTTCTCACCATCTTGTTAAAAATATAGGGTGGTGGATTGCCACGTCACACCTTACTTGTCATATATATGAAAAAAAAAAATTAGGACCTTTCATAAGACATTAAATTTCTATAACATCTTTATTTAATAATTACATACCTTCATTACTCACCTAGACCACCTATAACATTTTGAAATTTTGAAAATCTTTTTTGGTGGGAAAATTAACTTTGAACTCAATTTCAAATTTTACTCATTGTCATGACTATTATACCAACTCTTGGGCATTCCTAAGATACCCATACATCACATAATCCCACTCATCCATGACCAATAAGAGAAGGCACATGTCCCAAATTTTCTTGAGCATCTAGATAAATAAAGACCATTCACATGGCATGATCCTAGTCACCCATAACTTGTCAAGTGGACTAATGACTGGTTTTATAGTCAAAGATTAGTGATCACTTAAATAATAAATGGTCAACCATGTGGCATCATCCTACTCATTTAGAGCTTGTAGGAAAAATGACATACTCCAAAGATAGGTGATCATCTAGATAAGCAAGGGTCATCCACGTGGCATCATATTACTCATTTAAAGCCCACAGATAGAGCTATACAATCTAAAGATATGAAACCCTCTAGATAATTATTATCATAGCACTTGATATGATCTCACTCATCATTGGTTTACCGGATAGGCATACATAGTCAAATATCAAATACCCCCAGATTCGTAAAGGTTATCCACATGGAAACATCCCATTAATTCATGGCCTATAGCCATAAAAATGAATAATATGGTTCCCACAAGTCTCTATATAAATTATATCATTTAATGCATAGACATCTCACTAAATCATGACCAACATTCCAAGGTACATGGTCTAAATCTCACTGACTAAGTAGAAGAATGATATAAGGCCATGTGTTTGTATCTCATTAAATTGTGATCAAAAGGCCAATAACATAGTAATAAATTTTGATTTAAAATGAAGAAATGAGATCATGCCAAGTATAACATTAAAAATAAATTATCATGGATAAAGAAAACCAAGACTCAATTGCATGATAAATAGACATGTGAAGGCAGATGACTTAGTGAGATGACGAAGAAGCCAAAATTATAAACATTATGCCATGTGTTTCCCTCAAGACAAACTATATTTGAGATAAAAATATGGGCCCCAAGAGCACTATAAATATATATTCACCATTTTAAATATGTCCTAGCATCTAGATCAATCTCAGTCTAAATACTAAAGTCAAGGTCCACACATGTCCTAATCAACTAGAAAATTGACAAGTGTCATAATCCCAAGAAGTTTGACTTGGATATATCCCTTGAACTCAACACAAGTGAGAGACACAAAATTGGGTCTTAAAATAATTATAGGGAGACATTTGTCATTTTCAAAATAACTGATTGATCAAAGACATTGTAAAAGCACCATGTGTCTAATCCTATTGACATTTTTTTTCACATGCCAACATTTTGATAGCTCTTTTGACTTGCCTATCTTGAAAGGAGATTTTTGATATCTTCCTAAGGTTTCTTTCTACCTGGTTTAGATGCACTAATATTCACTGGGTGGATCATTGTGACCATTTCATTTCAAGGGGCTTGGTTGTGTGAATAATTCAAACTTAGTTTTAATGGTATGGGTGCTTGAACAACTTAATAGGTAATGCAAGGTTATTATTTCATTTAGATGGTTTCCATTTAGGTGTTGAAAGTTGATAAAAAAGAATTAATTTATATGTTTCCCATGAGGTGAACTTATCATTTTCAGGTTTTTGATTTATGTATTTATAACTTATTTTAATGTTCATTCCATTGAGTTTTAAGATTCAATAATGCTGTAATATCTAATGGATAGAATATAACAATCAAGATAAATGTTCATATTACTTTCCCAAAAACACTAATCTAAAAGACTAAATAAAAACAAAAAAATAAGGGAAATGGGAAAAGATAAGCCTATAACAATGGTGGAAAATTTGATATCATAATCACAATAATTTCACAAATCAACCTCTAATCCAACTAGCATATGCACAATCAAATTAAGATCCAATGTAATATTTTGAGGAGAACAAACAAGGAAAGAGTATCCATAACCACTGTATACAACATAAATTGAGATTAAACATTTACAAGTCTTCAATTAATCAAAATCCATCATTTCAATAAACACAATCGAAGTCTATTATAATTGTTCCCTTGATATTTTTATAGCATAATTATAGGGGAGGAGCTTAAGGGAGAAATTATGCTACAATAACAAATTACATGAAAATAATAAATTGGATGGCTCCAAATATATTATGGAAGAAGAAAATAAAACCCATTTACAATGAAATTCAAAAAATATATAGAAGTGGCCATCTCCAAGTGGAGGATTTTCCCTCTAAAACATCCAATAAATACCATTAATGCCTTCAACCACCTCTTTCTCCCTCTTATCCTTACAAGTTTTCCAATTTTATTTTTTATTTCCTAAAAAATATACTAAAATGAATTTAAAACAAGTAATTAAAAGAGTGAATAATAAAATAACACACATAGACATGAATAGGTTTTCAATTAGGGATAACTAGGTAAAATTGAGGAAACCATTGCATCTAAGATGGAGTCAACTTTTTATCAAATCAAAAAATTCAAAAAACCAAAATTGAGATCAAAATTTAATGTGAAAATGGAAAAAAAAGATCCAAATCTTTCCCAACAAACCTAATTGGGCTCTTTAGATCATCAAGTAAGTTTTTAAATTTATTTTTTATTTTGAAAATCCTAGTTCTAATTAGGGTCTAAAACTTAGATTATTACTAAGAAACACCTTGGCACTCATCTAAGACCTATTCAAGTCATTGGATTTTATTAAATTTAATTTAGGTGGGATAATTTACCTAGACTAAATCAAGGTCTAGATCCCTAATTTCCTTTGTAAGTTTATGCATTATGGTTTTGTTATTATGATAAGACTTTTATTCCCAAGTAACACTATCAATTAAAGGATGAGTCCACATAGACCTAATCAAGGATTATATCACTAGTTATAAAAAATGACATGTCTAATCACTCCCAACCTAATCAATATTTTAATCCTACCTAGAACTAAACTACCACCCTTAAAATCCTAATTTTACCCTAAGACCTAGTCAAGATGAATCCACAATTACAACTAGACTGATGCCTTTCCCTAAACCTAAACATAATTGGGACCTAAGTCCTAATTAACATCATGGCCTCCATCTAACTACCCACCTAGACATTACCAAGGAAAATTTTGTCATTAGAACTAGATGAAGACCTAAGACTAACCTAAGACCTAGTCAGGGTTGTAAACCCAAGTTATAACTATGCTCACCCAAGGAAAATGATTCAAACCTAACCACTAAAAATACTTTGATTAGCCCTAGTCAAAGAAAAAAATGACCTCAAAAACCTAATTGAGGGTTGAAATATTTATTATATCTAAGGACATAGAAAGATAATCATCACTTACAACTATACCTAATTAGGGTTCTAAGAAAGAACTTCAACTAGGCCAAAGTAGGTCAAGAACTTATCAAATGACGAAGCACAAAATATGAAAATTACTTGCATGAGCTTGGTCATCAAGTTGGGAGATGTTTTAGAGATTGAAAGGTGAAAAAATTGAATTGACCCTTAAAGTGGTTGTAGGTATTTGAGAGGGTAAAGAGGCAAAATTGATAAGCGAGTAAAGTGTAGAAATACTATGTTTCGAGGACAAGTGTTATACATGAAACTTTACCATTCAAACTTGGTCATCATAATGGGACTAGTTTAGGTACCTAGAATGACATGGAAACTAAGATGACCCCTAAGAGTCATAATCAATTTATTGATGCCTGAATATGTATGACATATGCCCAGAGTGTACAAGAACACTTCTCATTTTAGAATTCTTAAGAATTCAGTGCATGAGTTGTAGGTTGTGATAATATTTTTATATGTTGATGGAATAGAGGAAAAAAAAATGGACTATTTCACAATATTTATATTAATTGATGGTTGGGAGCCACCATGGTCAAATAATTATATCTTTGTAAAATATAGTGTATTTATGTTAAAATTTTAGTGAATTATCATAAGATCTAATCTAGAGGATAATCCAATATGGATATTCATAATGATAATTAAACTAAAGTGATTTGATTAAAAATAAGCAAAAGGAAGGGTAAGGAAGAAATAAATGATTTTGATCTTCATTCTAAATATTATGATAAAGTTCATATTTCATCTAGATATGCATTTAACCAATATATAAATGAAATAGCATAAGCTCAAATCCTATCATATATCAGGAAAACATCTAAGGATGGTGGAAATAATTCAAATAAGAACCCAATTTACTTTAAATATTTACCCCTATAAGTAGATCGCATAAGTACATCTACAAATGTAGAGAAAATAAATTGAAGTAAACTTATAGAACCTTCAATTAACCTATCATTGGCACAAGTTAATAATTCTACATTTAAGTATGCTCATCAAGAATTCATAAGAACCATTTAAATCTAAAATTTAGATCAAAAAAGTGAGAGAAACCATAACAAATGACACAAACAAAATGTGGACAATATTTGTAGGATTCATTACTTGTATTAGTTGCTCCAATTTTACAAAGTAATTTTGGTTCTAAGAACTTTCACCCCTCTTTTTACAATTGACCATACTTCCTTAAATAGACAACCCACTAGGTATTTCATTTATTTATTACCCATTGCATTTGGACATGTGCATATGATAAGTATCCCTATTGCCACCTTCTAGAACAAATGATATTTTATAATAGGCTGATATATAGGCAAAGTGTTTTACCAATTGCACATGCCTAAAAGAATATTCATTTTCAAGGCATTATATAGACTAAGTTATAAAAGGAATATTATTAACTCAATTAGCTTGACCTTGAGGTCCCTTTTGATGTTGAAGTGTCTATTTGTCATATGTACTTATCTCTTTTTCCCTTTGATACTACTCATATATTAGCTTCAAATTAAACATAAGTTACTTAAAATTTTCATCCTCTCAGTATGTCTAGCCTTTGAGATATTTGTCACTTCTTGTTCCTAACTTCTTGCTTATGAAATCACATAGAGCTCTATATTTTCCCTTTAAATATCTTTTTGGTCTGCCATGGCTATGATTTTATTAAGTTGCCCATTACTGGACTACAATTCCATTCTAGATTGAATTGTTTTTACATGGATGATTATTCAACTTTTTAGCTCGATTATAGTGAATACAGGGTCACACTGATGCTTATGTATTTGCTTAGGGTCTTTTGGAGGTCTTATCATCATTTTTGAGCTGAAATCATAACTTTTGTGCCTTAGACTACTTTCTAGTTTACTCCTCTACATCACCAAGTCCACAAAATCTTCAAATTTATCATTTTATGCCCATGTGGATCCACCATGGCATACTACTCCTCAATATTTTATTGGTTCCAAAATATTTGAAAAGTCATCTTTGGCTCACACCATTAGATCTACTTGCATAGATCAATGCAGGTCATTGATCTTGATATCAAGAGTTAACCACCATTATCTACCTCTATTATGTTTACCACATTTATGACATGTGTCATTATCATTTCATTCTGGATATGTTGAAAAGTCTTCATTGATATTTCTCTATTGTATTATCCTCATCTAAGATACCACATGCCATTGGATCTTAATCCAAGAAGTGGACTACCATTGGCTACTCAATATCCTTCTAATGAAATGGTGACACCTATCACCACCACATTCATCTTGGAGCTTCATTAAAAATTTAACAAGACACACTCCATTAGATCATTTTCATGTGAGAAAATTTAGATCATTGATCCTACAGAGATGTATAACATTTAAGTAAGGTTTGAGGAACATAAGAACTTAGCATAAATCACTTTATACTATGGTCTTATTTCATGTTTAATAAACATGATTCAAGACCTTAGGCTAAAATATTTAAGCTAAGTTTTGAGCATAAAAAATGGATACTGAAAAAAAAAAAGACATGGCCTAAATTTTTTAGCTTAAGCTAGAAACATAATAAAAAGGACCCTACATATAATATAAGACATGGGAGAAATTTTAGCCTAAGGTTTTCATTTTATAAATGCAATTAAAACCTTAGGCTATGTCTAGGATAAAAAAGGGGACCCTGCATTATTTATACCATCTCAATAATAAAATAAACCAAGGGATCATAGATATAAAGGGACCAATCATAAAATTTAAGCTAAGTCTATGGCATGGATAATTGTTGTTGTGCAAATTTAAACTAAATTCAAAAAAAGACCTAATGTAAAACATTAGAATAGAGCTTTAAACATGGATTAAAGCATATCCAATTAATCTTTGATATATCATAGTCTAATAAAAGATCAATTTAATGTTGAATTATAAATCCCTAAGCATGTTTATCCTCCAAGTGAATTCCATTGAACCTAAAAAACATAAGAAACAATCTTTATCAACCTTAGATGGGTAAAACCATGATCATTTAAGGTATGTCCATTAATATAAATGAAATTCATAAATAATATGCAACCAAAATAAGTCTATAACAAATAACCATATGTTAAAACATAATTTTGAGTAAGATTAGAGTGTCTCCATTTAAATTTAAACCCCACTATAAAATACCTAGGTTTAAAATATTTAAGACTAATGTTTTAACATGGCTTAAAATATATCCAATTGATTAATCAAAGAACAATGGATATCCAAAGTAAAGAGATAAATTTATATTAAATCATGAAACTCAAGTAATGTTCATTCTGGATGGATTCCATTAATCCTGCTACATGAAACCAAAAGATCTAATGTTAATAACAAAGATCACAGTCAAATGAAAAATATGTTCTAGCATGCCCATATAAACTAGATCAATACAATATATTGGGTATTTTATGATGTTCAAGTAGGTTTTTAGGAAGCTCTAATGGCATCTCTATGCTCAATATTATAAGTTTTAGACTATATTTAGATGTGTTTATTTATGCCTTTGTATCATCAATGAGCTTCATATCCTTTGAAAATTCAGCTTTGCCTCGCACTGTCTGATCATTTTGTATAGATCAATGTGGTTCATTAATCTCTGAAAGATGTTTTAGCTTTGATCTATACTAGGCTCTGAGGTTGTGCCACTTGGTAGTCCCATGGGCCTTCTGAGCATCATTGAAAAGCTTTGATTTGATATGCTCCATTGATTTGAATTTGTACATTTGAATGCATACCATTGATCCTTTAGAACTTTTACAAGGTTTAATCCAAGTCCATAGCTTGACTTTTCAACATTGAACTCACTTTGTCAGATCTATTCCATTTGAGTGAATTCAAGTCATTTGATTATGATCCACGAAATATACCACCATTGGCTATTCATTATTCTTTATTGCAATCATGACACTTGTCACCTTCTCATTATCTCGAGGGCTTTATTAAAAATTTGACTATATACACTCCATTATATTAACTTAGTGTTAGAAAACGTGGATCATTGGTCTTAAAAATCACAATGTTTAAGTTAGGACTCAAATACATATATATCTTTGGATAAATTTTTAAGACTAAGGTCTTTTTAATCTTAATAAACATGGACAAGGCTATAATACTAAGCTTTTACTCTAGGTTTATAATAAAGGGACCCTGTATATACTAAAGTTAGACCATGCTAAGATAAAATGGAACACAAGGCTCGAGCATAAAGGGACCAAGCATATAATTCTTAGACTAAGGTTTGGTCATATTGAAAAACATGACTAAACCTTAGTATAAAAACTAAGATAAATTCATAACATATTTAAATTTCTCCCGCATAATTTTTTATCAAATAATTTAAATTTAATTCAAAGGGTCTAAGATAGAATAAACTAAATGAGGGTTTCAGGAAGCTCAAACATGTATTCAATTTGACTTTCAAAAAGACTAGACTAAGATAAAAACATTAAAATTATGAAACCCCAAAATTTGTCTATTCTAAATAGATTCCATTAGGCCTATAACCTAAAACATGAAGATTCAATATTAGCAACATTAGGCAAAGTTAAATCAAAATCATGAACAATTATGCTATTTAAACCAAGTGTGGATGATCTTCAAAAATAGATAATATGCAAACATGATAATGACACTCTAATCAAGTAAATTTTCAATTTTAAGTTATAAATTTGCATAATTTAACACAAAGGTCCCCAAGTTCAGAAATGGAGGTATGTTGACCTTAACAAATGGTGACTTTTAGGGGAAACATAGCAATATGTTAGAATTCAAAGACTCTAGTTCAAACAAATAACTAGGTTACTTATTTCACTTGATCAATACCATTTTTAAGATCAATTTATAGTTAAAACAAGTCTTACACCTATAAATTTAGCATCAAACATCAAAACCTAGCCATTTTGTGTGTGTACTTTGATTTCACTTACTTTTTGCCATGTGATTTAGGAAACAACTTCTAGATTTCTTACCTTTAGCCATTAACATTGACTTACAACATGTTTAGATATTCATTAAGGATTTATCTTAGGGAAGGCTTGGGCATTTCTCTAATTCTATCTAGGTGTCCATAGCCCTGATAGAGATGCCTTTGGATCTACTCAAGGACTTGCTCCACTGCCATCCAAGCATCCATATCCTTGGTAGAGATTACCAAAATAACCTTTGCTTGGAAAGCTTTTAATTTTTCAATAAGATTTTATTTTTGTATTTTTTAGATCATTTTGGTTTTCTAGCAAAGGCTAGGAACTAGGTTAGCCAAGTGCAGGGATTTGGATAGATGTTTGATCTTCAGATAATAACCTATGGTTACAACCTTTATCCCAAGCAAGGATGTTTGTTAAGTGCAAACATGATTGTGTCTTAATAATTTAATCTTTCATCCCACATGTAAAATCTTATTTAAAACCAAGTTTAGATAAAAATAATGTTTAAGATATTATGGAATAATTAATTTATTCATTAATCCTTACTAATTTCTCAAAATCATAACATTAAGATTTACATTTCAAACCCATGGTAAATCACATGTTCGAGGTTCATACCTATTTTTCTAAACTATGGAGTTACGTTTAAGAAATTTATAAATTTTGGTTGAGAGCTATCTGAAAGGAATTATTAGAAATAAGGAACAAAGTAGGTAAAGCAAACAAATATATACAGGCACTATATATGAATAAGGGACCAGAAAGAAAGAACAATAAAGAAATTAAATTAAACCCTACACTAATTCTATAAAGTAATTACCTCCAGGATCAAATGGAAAGTTATTTAACCTACCATAGAACTTTTAAGTATGATTACCCCCTTTCAGTGGATTTTACCTACAATTAGGGACATTTGGATGCTTAGGTCTTCTATATGGTGCAACTTACATTCCTATTCAAATTCTCAAGTACACAAATTCAAGATATGGATCTAATACCCAATCATCTTTATCCCAAATTTTCGTACTTTGTAGCAATAATGATAACTCTACTTCATCTATAAATAGATAGTGGTTTATGTCACCTGCACATGGTGATGGTATCTTAGTTAGTATTCTTATACTGATGTCTTCATTAGGTTCTTTAAGTAGGAATGGACTACCAATATTTGTATAAAAATCTTCCAAGTCATCCCAAAAAGCCTCTTCATCTTGATCAGTTAAATGAAACTCATCTGGGACTTCACTATGAGAGACATGTTGGTCCCATATTTATGACCTATTGATGAGGTCATGTGCAAATTCTTGATATATTTCATTTATTTAATCTTCATCCTCAGTGAAGGAAGGCATCTCTTCTATCTGATTTATTTCTATCTTATCTTGGTTTGGTGTCTCTAAGATAACATTGTCTTCTTAGAATTATAGATCTTTAGTGAAATCCTTAGAAGAAGTATCCATGTGTTATTATATCTCATCATCCACCATCTCAAATTGTTTAATTTCATTTAATAAATCATGATATGACTACTACCAATGAACATCCTCTTTAGGGGTATTCTCCATTTTAGCAATGAATTTATGTGAGTCATCTTCCTGGCCACTTTCTAAAGAAATATCATCTTTTACTTGATCCATATCCATAATTTTAAATCCTCAATAAACCTCTAACAAAACTTCTTATTCATCTGCAAATGTTCTAATGATGATGTCTTTTTAGTCTTCAATTGAAATCTCTTCCACATCTTCAGGAACACATGTCATCTCAAATGCAACTTCCCCATTGGCTCATCTTCATATTATTTTTAAAATGGAGAAACAAAGGTCTCCATCATGAAAAATCAAGATGTCTCTAAAGATCCATATGTACCTATGACATCATACTGGTTAGGAACAACTTCATATGTGTTTCTTTCATATAGAGATGTTTCAAAAACAATACAATGTTTAGCTAGATCTATATCACAAAATTTTATTTTTATTTCTTTAGATAACCTATCATGAAGCTTTATTGGAGGTCTATTAAATATTTGAGAAGGAAAATACTTGTTAGATCCTTCCCTTATATTATTACCTACTTGTTTTTGCAATTGGATAAAATCAATGCTCAATTTATAAACCATTTTCAATATTAAGTCATTTAAATTATATGGGATCTCAAGCTCATAAGCTAGAGCATTGATAATGGTTGTGAGCACTAGAGTTATATGATTTTGTGGATGGATTCTATTAGTAGTTTTATTCAATAACCCTAAGCTCTGGCTAGGATATAGATGACTCCATAGTAATTGGTTACAAAATGGAGGATGGTTCAAAATAGGTATATTTTAATTATCATTAGGGAAGGAATATGCCAATTGACCTTGAGGTTGCATTTGGTCATTAATGATTATGGCTTCAGAGTAATCTAGGGCCAATGTGTTTATTACTAGAATGAATCTTTTCAAGAACATAGAAGTCATAGGATCTATAGCATCCTTATAAATTTCTAAAGCTAGGGCTTCATTAGGTTTATAAGAAACTATGCTCCTATTATGCATATTTTGGAGCCTATCATTAAATTCTCTAATTGTCTCATTATCATATATTTTAATTGTGGTGAACCATTGATACAAGACATAAGTATTGATTATTTTTCCAAATTAATCAATGAAAACCTTGTTAAAGTCATTCCAACTACTAATGTAATATTTAGACAGATTGAGAAACCATTCATATGCAACATCTTTTAAATTAAATGGAAATATTATACATACTACATATTCTTGAGTCACATATAATAATCTTAATGTAGCTTTGAAACTTCTAACATGTTATTAAGTTGTGACAACATTAGGACTAAAAGTGGGTAAATATCTTTCAATATTTTGAGGAAGATCATGCACTATACCTAACATGTTGAATGAAAAACCACCTACACAAGCCACACCTTGAACACATGAGTATCCTAAACTAATCAAGTAGATTGGGAGCCTAAGGAATTTTTCTCACCTTGGTCTCACTTTTGGTAATTCTAGCTTAGGATTTTTGATTCATATCTAAATACAATGTGTCAAACCAATCTTTGCAAAGAATAATGACTAGACTTGAACATTAAGCAAATTTTTCAAAGATTAATATAAACAATAACAAAGGATAACCATCTTGAACTAAATTATCTCAAATATGTATCTATATATGTAAGTATGATTTATCTTTACATGTTTAAGTTCAAATGAACTCAAATTTACAAAGTATCTATCAATATTTAAACAAAATTATTGTCACTAACCTCAAACTAGTTGGATTTATGGATATAAAGCTATCTTTACCATAACTTAACATATGTCTTCAAATAATTTAAATCTTTGTCTGAATCAGCATAAAGACTAGTCTAAAACTGTGAAGATCACCAACCATTCATAATTATGCTAAAAGAAGCATAATTATGCAAAGAATGCAATGATCTTTGATCAAAATACACTAAAAGTAGCAAAGATCCTACAAATTCACAAATATTTTTTGAGTGGCCCTCCTTCTATCACCAATGAATATCCTCATGTTGATGCTTGAATATGTATCATAGGTACCCAAAGTGTTCAAGAACACTTCTAATTTTAGAATTCCTAAGAATTAAGTGCATGAGTTATAGGTTGTGATAATCCTATTATCTGTTGATGGAATAGAGGCAAAGCAAATGGACTATTTCATAATATTTATATTAATTGGTGGTTGAGATCCACCATGTCCAAAAAATTATATCTATGTAAAATATAATGTATCTATGTTTTAAAAATAGTGAATTATGATTAGATCTAATCTAGGGCTAATTTAAGATGGATATTCATAATGACAATTAAACTAAAGTAATTTGATTAAAAAGAATAAAAAGGAAGGGTAAGGAAGAAAGATATGTTGTTGATCTTCATCTAAATATTATGACAAAGTTCATATTTCATCTAGATATGCATTTAACCAATATATAATATGAAATAGCATAAGCTCAAATCCTATCGTATATCAGGAAAACATCTAAGGATGGTGGAAATAATGCAAATAAGAACCCAAGTTACTTTAAATATTTACCCCTATAAGGAGATAGTATAAGCACATATACAAATGTAGAGCAAATAAAATGAAGTAAACTTAGAGAACCTTCAATTAACCTATCATTGGCACAAGTTAACAATTCTGCATTCAAGGATGCTCATCAAGAATTCACAGAAACCATTTAAATCTAAAATTTAGATCAAACAAGTGAGAGAGAAACCATAACAAATGACACAAACAATGTGGAAAATATTTTTAGGATTAATTTCTTGTATTAGTTGCTCCAAGTTTACAAAGTAATTTTGGTTCTAAAAACTTTCACCCCTCTTTTTACAATTGACCATACTTCCTTAAATAGACAACCCACTAGGTATGTCATTTTGTTATTTCCCATTGCATTATAGGATAAGTATCCCTATTGTCACCTTCTAGAACAAATGATCTTTTCTAATAGGGTGATATGAAGGCAAGGTGTTTTAACAATTGCACATGCCTAAAATAATATTTGTTTTCAAGGCACTATACAAACTAAGTTATAAAAGTAATATTATTAATTCAATTAGCTTAACCTTGAGGTCTTATTTGATGTTGAAGTGTCTATCTCTCATATGTATTGGGATCTTTTACCCTTTAATACTACTCATCTATTAGCTTCAAATTAGATATAATTTCCTTATAACTTCCATCCTTTTGGTATGTCTAGCCTCTGAGATCTTGGTCACTTCTTGTTCCTAACTTCCTACTTCTACAATCACATATAGCTCTAAATTTTCCCTTGAAATATCTTTTTGGGTTGTCATGGTTGTGATTTTATTAAGTTGTAAATTAGTGGACTATATTTCCATTTTAGATTGAATTGTTTTTACATGGATGATTATTCAGCTTTCTAGCTCGATTATAGTGAATACAGAGTCACACTGATGCTTCTATATTTGTGTAGGGTCTTTTGGAGATCTTATCAGTGTTTTAATGGCATATATGAGCTGAAATCACAATTTTCATGATTTGGACTACTCTTTGGTTTGCTCCTCTACATCACCAAGTCCACAAAATATTCAAATTTATTGTTATATGCCCATGTGGATACACTATGGTATTATGCTCAATATTTTATTCATTTTAAGCTCTTTGAAAAGATAGCTTTGGCTGGCACCATTGGTCCTACTTGCATGGATCAATGCAAGTTATTGATCTCAATTTTGGGAGTTAACCACCATTAGCTACCTCGGTTATGTTTCCCATAGTTATGACATGTGTTATTATCATATTCATTCTAGCAATGTTGAAAAGTCTTTGTTGATCTTGCTCCATTGGATCATATTCATCTGAGATACCTTGTGCCATTGGATCTCGATATGAGAATTGAACCACCATTGGTTGCTCAATATCCTTCTAATGAAATGGTGACACCTATCACCACCACATTCATCTTGTATCTTCATTGAAAATTTGAATCGACTCACTCTGTTATATTATTTTCATGTGAGCAAATGTGGATCATTGATCCTAAAAAGATGCATAATGTTTATGTAAGGTTTGAGTAACATAATAACTTAGCATAAATATTTTTATTCTATGGTCTTATTTCATGTTTAATAAACACAATTCAATACCTTAAGCTAAATATTAAAGCTAAGTTTCAAGCATAATAAAAGGGACCCTAAAAAAATAAAAGAGACATGGCCTAAATTTTTTAGCTTAATCTAGAAACATAATAAAGAGGACCCCATGAATAATAGAAGACATTGTAGAAGGTTTAGCCTAATGTTTTCAATTTATAAATGCAATTAAAACCTTAAGCTACGTCTAGGATAACAAAGGGGACCCTACATTATTTAGACCATGCCAATAATAAAATAGACCAAGGGATAATAAATATAAAGGGACCAAGCATAAAATTTAAGCTACGCCTATGACATGGATAATTGTTCCTATACAAAATTGAACTAGATTCAAAAGGGACCTAGGTGAAAACATTAGACTAGAGCTTTAAAAATGGATTAAAATAGATCCAATTAATCTTTGATAGGAAATAGGCTAATAAAAGATCAATTTAATGTTGAAGTATAAATCCCTAAGTATGCTCATCCTCCAAGTGAAATTCCATTAAACCTACAAAACATAAGAAACAATCTTTAGCAACCTTGGATGGGTAAAACCATGATCATTTAAGGTATGTCCATTAAAATAAATGAAAGTCATAAACAATATGCAACCAAGCTAAGTCTATAACAAAGGATCATGTGTTAAAACATAATTTTGAGTAAGATTAGAGTGTCTCCATTTAAATTTGAATCCCACTTTAAAAGACCTAGCTAAAAAATATTTAAGACTAAGGTTTTAACATGGCTTAAAATATATCCAACTAATCAATCAAAGACCAAGGGATATCAAATTAAAGAGACAAATTGATATTAAATCATGAAACTCAAGAATTTTTCATTCTAGATGGACTCCATTAATCTTGCTACCTAAAACCAAGAGATCCAATGTTAATAATAAAGATCATAGTCAAATGAAAACTATGTTCTAACAAGCCCATATAAACTAGATCAATACAAGATATTCAGTGTTCATTCATAGAGTTCCATGTCCTCCCTAGAAATTTCCTTTTTGGCTACCATTACTGTAAATCCCATTAAATTTCTCACTAATGGATTTTGGATCGAGTTGTCTTTGAGCACATTCTCATATGATGCAAAAAGGAATAAATTAGGAATTTTATATGCTTTTTTGAGGATTTTCTCATTTTCAAATAGGTTCATAGGAAGCTCTAATGACATCTTTATGTTCAATCTTACAAGTTTATACTATATCTAGGTGGGCTTATTTATGCCTTTGTATCACCAACAAGATTCATATCCTTTAAAAAGTCAGATTTACATCACACCGTCTGATCATTTTATATGGATCAACATGAGTCATTGATCTCTGAAATATGCTTGGGATTTAATCTATACTAGGCTCTCAGGTTGTGCCACTTGGTAGTCCCTCATGCCTTCTAACCATTATTAAAAATCTTTGACTTGATACAATCTATTGATCTAAATTTGTATGCTTAAATGCATACCATTGATCTTTTGGAACTTGTTTGAGGTTTAATCCTAGTTCGTATCTTGAATTTCAACATTGAACTCACTCACTCATATCTATTCCATCTGAGTGAACGAAAGTCATTTGATCATGATCCATGGAATAGACTACCATTGGTTGTTCATTGTTCTTTGGTTACAACTATGACACTTGTCACCTTCTTACTATCTTGGGGGCTTTGTTGAAACATTGACCTACATGCTCCATTAGATTAACTAAGTGCAAGAAAATGTGGATCGTTGATCTTGAAAACAAGCACAATGTTTAATTTAGGACTCAGATACATATGGATCATAGGATAATGTCTTAAGAATAAGGTCTTATTAATGTTAATAAACATGAACAAGGCTTTAAGACTAATCTTTTAGCCTAATTTTATAACAAAGGGACCCTATGTTTAATAAAGTTAGACCATAATAAGATAAAGGAGAACAAAAGGATTAGGACATAAAGTGACCAAGCATATAATTCTTAGAATAAGGTTTGGTCATGTTGAAAAATGTGATTAAACATTAGTATAAAAACTAAGCTAAATCCATAGTATATTTAAATTATTCTTGCATAATTTATTCCCACATAATTTGAATTTGAATCAAAGGGACTAAGACAGGATAAAATGAATGAGGGTTTCAGGAAGCTCAAACATGGATTCAATTTTAATTTCAAAAAGACTAGATTAAGATAAAAACATTAAAATTATGAAACCCCAGACTTTGTCTATTCTAAATAGATTTCATCATGCCTATAAATTAAAACATGAATATTCAAGATTATAAAAATTAGGCAAAGTTAAATCAAAATCATGAACAATTATGTTATTCAAACCAAATACAGATGATCTTTAAAAATAGATAATATTCAAACATGCTAATGACACTCTAATCAAGTGAATTTTCAATTTTAAGGTATAAATTTGCATAATTTGACACAAGGGTCCCCAAGTTCAAAAATGGGGGCATGTTGATAGAAACATAATATAGGCTTAAAATATAAATTAATAGGTCAATAATCCACTTTCATATTGAGTGTTATTTATGAATTTTTCTCGCATGAATGTGGTCTTTCCAATGGTGATGTTTACAAGTCTCAATTCAGCATGAAAATCAAGATGTAATACCAAGGCAACTTGAGAGTGTCATGAATGATGTGTCATGAGTGTAAGTGGGAGTAAATATAAAATAAAAAAGAGGTACCCTAAATCTAGGAAGAATTAAGTCATGTTCAGTAAACATCAACAAATGGAGACTTTGCTAGAAAATACTTTTGAGTATTTTGGAATGACAAAAATATGTCTACAAACCCAAAATATATGGCTGAGACTACACATGGAACATGAATATATTTTATAAAGGAGAATATGGGAGATGATAAAGGACCAAATTAGACATTCTCATTGACCTAGTGTGTGTAAATGTGTTAATTAACACTTCTTATAAACTATAAAGACTAACTACTATGGATCCAATCATCAAGCTAGTGAGTCTTGTATACACATAATATTTTCACACTTTTATTGATTACTGACACTTTGTATCTTGTAATAACCTATGTATTCTTAATATCTTTGAGTGCATGCCTTAAGGGGTGTACCGAGAAAGGGGTGGGTAGACCATTGGTGCTTCATAAGATTGTTATTCCTTTGGCCACTTGATATCTACACTCTTACCTCCTAAAACCTTTAACCTTAAGTTTATTTCTCTCTTTCCTATCTATTCCCACAATTTTTCACGCTTTATCCCTCATTTCTTACCTTGTTTACCTTTTGACCTATTCAGTAAGCTAGATCGACCTAGTCGACCTAGCTTATTTTTTGGATAATTTGTCTTTCCTTGTTGCTTTGCATCTCAACTGACCTAACACAAAATCCAAGCATTAGAACGATAATGTGCTAGGTTGAACCCATTGACCTAGCATAGCTGACATGTCTAAAATTCTTTAGGGTGAGATAATACTATGTATAGTAGTTCATTCCTTAAAATTTCATAAGAGAGTTGAATTAAGTGAAGAAGTGTGAATGAACATCTACTTATTAACCATTCTACTTAAGGAATAAATATTTAGGGTTTAATACTTTCTTTTATAGCTCCCATCATTTCTTGTGGAGAATTATTTTGAATGCTTAGGTAGGTCATCTAGCCTAGATTTGATTTATCTTAGTTGTCCTTACAAGCCACAATAATCTCTTATGAAGCACCATTGGCCAAGGGAGAGGTTAAGACTTGGCAGGTTCATCTTTAAAGGTAAGTATTCTTAACTTTATTTTTCCTTTATAAGAGTAGATAGATAATGCAGTATGTATTCTTATCTACCATGTATTAGGATTCATATAAAATGATGTGAGTATATGTCTCCTATACATGTTTAGTTTAGTTGTTATTTACTTGTTCTATTCTAACCCCTAATTTGTGCCACAAGATTTGGTGAGAACTAGATTAGTTTATTTTTCTTATTATTAGATTAGTTTACTTTATTGTTTATTATCATAAGTGAATATAGAAAACATAGGACTCTTTTAGGGTTATTGTGTGATTGTGTTAGACTATATGCTTTATAACCCTACCTAGCATGATGTGTTGTGATAGATGATACAAGTGATCCCCTAATCAGTTCTAGTAGATCCTCATATTGGTCATGCTCCTACTTAACAAGTGTGTGCCCCAATTAGAAGTGTAGGTGTGATCTATCTTATCTAATATAGGATTTATTCATGTGCACCATGCAATTTTGATTTCATACATTATGGTGAACTCAATGTGAATCAAACCCTTATAGGGTTTCTTTCACTTATTTTATTCATTTTATCATATTTTCTATCATATGTTTTGACTTATTGGCTTGATTTTGTTGACCCAACTATTTTTATCTATGTATAGGAACAAGCAACTGGATCAACCAACTTGACCCAACATAGGTTTCTAGCACTTTGCAAACTTTTTGTTTAGCCTACTAGGTTGACTAAGTCGATCTAGCATATTTATAGCCACTTTGAAGTAGGTTCCTATTCAGGATTCATATCAAAATTTATAGATTATACACTTATATATTTTTAGTCTATTTAACTAGGTTAACTAGCTTGACTTAACACATTTCTAGACATCTAGTTTAGTCTACTAGGTCAACCAAGTTGACTTAGCACATTTTTTATCTTTTGTAGTAGTTTCCTATCTCACTTAGTCGACTAGCTTGACCCATTTATGTAGATTGGGATAGTTCTCTCTAAGATTATAGGTTAGTTACCTATTCTATTTTCATATCCAACACACCAAGGTTGGTTTTTGTTTCTCTATTTCTAATCTACTCTATACTTTTCTTTCAAAATTGTAATCTATGTATGTGTACCAATTAGATTAGCTAGTGTCAATTCAATTAACTATGTATTTCATTTTAGTATCTACATTTATAGACTAGCTACATTCATATCTCATTTCATTTTTCATATTTTTATCAATCCTTTCTCTTTTATTAGTTATTATGCTACATTGACTAACTTGACTCTACACTATCTCAGGCCCTACTTTCTACCTCAGTTAACTATACTAGGCCAACCTGGTTGACCTAACAATTTTTTTAGCTCCTGTTTATTATTATAGGTCAACTAAGATGACCTAGCATATTTTTTAGGCCCTTTTCCCTTTTTTGTTAGCTTTTGCTCTCTATACTAGGTCAATTTTATGGAACTTGTCTAGCTTTATTGTCCCTATTTTGCACTAGGTCGACCGGGTTAAACTAGATTTGTTTCAAACACTTTCTAAATCCTTTTTTTCTCATCTTCCTTTCCTTCCTCTTTCATCATGGATTTCATATTGGGTGACAACAATGAATCTCAAATAATAGGCATGATGGAATTCACCAATCCTCATAGGGTTTTCCATAAACAAAGTAGAGTTCCTTTTACAAATGCTAGTAATGTCTATATTATAATTTTCATAATGGAATATGGGTTCCCTCATGATACCTCTTTGTAAAATAATCCTTATTTTCTCCTAGAAAACCAACCTAAGTTAGAGTATACTCCCAAAATGTTTTTCTTTATTAACCAATTTCCCTAACATAAAGGGAAAGATCCATCTATCATTTATAGTCTCATGATTAGTGGTCAAGATAATGAACCTAATTCACCACATTCTACATTCTCAAATGGATTTGGTAGTACTAATTTATTTTCTTCATAACCTCTCCCTTCAATCATGAACTCTTCTCATGCTTCTTCTTCTTCTTTCATTTCTTCTACATCCATGCCTAGTATCTCAACTACTATGAATAGTTCTATATCTAGTGGACCTCTCTTAAGATCCACTATCCTTAATCCTTCCACTAGTTAATTGTTTTATACCAAAGGCACTCATGATTATAGTTTTTCTTCCTCTCTTCCATTCACTTTTCCATCTTTTTCTACACAAGAAATCTTTGCCACTAGTGCCTCTCATTCTCATCATTCATCTTGAGCTCTCAACAATACCAATAGTGCTACCCAAGCCACTAATGCCAACACCAACTCTTCTAATAATTTTAGTCAAACTCACCAAATTATATTTAAAAATCTCAATCAAATGAATTCTTTCTAAGCCCATAACACAAATCAAATTATGAGAATGCAAAATCACCTTCTTCATCTTCAAATGCAACTGTAACCAATGGTTTGGGGCACACATAATCAAAGTGTTCATCCCCCTCCTCTTAGATATTATCAATGAAATCTTATACCTCAACCTCCTTTAATCAATAAAACTATAAAGCATTTACAAAATGAACCTCTCACTATTCACATTGATAACATTGATATAGGAGGTATAAGACCTAAAATATCTTATAATGGATTAACTGATCCTTCTCTTCATCTCAAAACATTTGGGAATCTTTATAAAGATTGGTTTATATTAAACACCTTTGCCACTACCAAGATCCTTACTAAGACCCTCTTAGGCAATGCCTTGGATTGGTACAATCAACTTAGACCTCATTCTATTACTAGTTTGGAGGATTTAGTGAATGCTTTAGTTCAAGAATTCCAAACTAGTGATATTCCTAGAAACACTTTGGCCCATTTCATCAATTGTAATCAAAGAAAAAATGAAACCACCTAAGTATTTGTTAAATGATGGAAGACTTTATCAAACAAATTTGAACACAACATGGCCAATGATAATCTTTTTCATCTCTTCACAAATTCTCTTTATCCCAAATTAAAATATCAAGTATGTACCCTTTCTCCATGCACTTTGGAAGAAGTTATTGATCAATCTAAATGAGAATATTTCCTTATGCATCAATTATAACCACCCCAACCTTACACAGGTTCTTTTATATTACTTTTAAAAAAAACTAAAATATTACCAGTGATGGTGTTTCTTATTCATATGATACCATTCACCATGTTCAAGCTACTATTCCTACCCCTCCTTCGAAACCAGCTTCCTCTTATCAAAAATTTACTAATCCTCATTTCTCAAAAAATAACATTAATGTTCATAAACCTATTTCCTTAGTTGAATGTTTAAATTTCTACCTAAGCCTCTTCCTCACAAAATTAACCCTACTCATCCTATGAAAACTTGGTATGATCCTGACAAGTTTTGTTGGTTTCATGCTAGTTGGGGTCATTCTCATGAGACCTGTAGATAGCCTAGTAATTTAGCTATGGACTTTATTCTTGTACCTAATTTTGACTATGATTTTATCATGTGCCAATGTAAACAAGCTTATGAGAATTTGTTCAAAGAATACAAAACTCATGATAAATCTCAAGCCTTGAATTAAGCAAATGCTCATTTATCTATTTATAAGGATCCTTTACCTAATCATTAACCTAATCATCAGCCAATTCAAGAAAACCAATGAAAGCCTATCTCTTCCACCAATAATGTAGAAATTATTTTTGAACTAATTTATAAATAAAATGTGGTTAGCATTACTAATATGTGAAGAGTAGTGGTTTTTATCAATTCTTAGCCTATCTACACCCTGCCTCCTTCTCAAGCATATCATGTTATCTAAGACTCTTCTCTAAATCATTTAAATTAGTTGGGAAAAGAAGATATTATAGCCTTTGATGAAGATCCAACTTATGATTTTCCTTTGGATAACACATCAGATACTATATCTACCACTCTTCCATCATCTTCTCCTTCCAATGTTAATCAACCTTTTGTTAACACCTCATTTACTCCTCAAGATTAAGTTGAACCTATTATTTCATCATCTCAACATGATTTAAAACCTTCTTTTAAACCTTCTCATTTTTATCAATACAAATTTCAATGATCTTCATCTCCTCCCTCTGAAGACCTCCTTAACCATTACATGCTTGTATCTAACAATCTTCTCATGGGTTATGATGAGTGGGATCCTGTTGTAGAGTTCACTAATCTCCCTTCTCAAATTCCATTTCTTGAGCTCATGAGGACATCTCCCCATCATCAAAAATATCTTATGCATCTATTATTTGAGATGAATGTCCCTCATCCTCCCTTACTTGGATGAGTGATAGCCTTATCTAGTTCTGAGGATAGTATCTTGAAACAATGTGAAGAGATGTCCATCAATGTTGATGAAATTATCAACACTTCTCTTTCATTAAAATTTCCCATCACATCTATGATTTTTGATGAGATTATGCTTCATGTAGATGATCCTCCATTATTTATTAGCATACAAATTAGTGATATCCAAGTTAAATGTGCTTTGATTGATGAGGTTTATGGTTCTTGTGTTGCTTCTCTTGATTTCATTAAAACCCTTGGATATTTTGAATGCAATCTTAAGTCTACATGTAGCACCTACTAAGGATATGATAGAAGGAAAATGCTTCCTCTTGGGTATGTGTAGCTTCTCATTACTATCCCACCTATCACCATTTGTGTGAAGGTGATGATCTTTAACTTTCCTCTTTCTCATAACATCTTTTTTGGTAGGACATGGACTCATCATATGTGAGCTATCACTTCTTTTGCTGCTTATCCATTAAATTCCCTCAGAATGGATCCATTTATAGGATTTAAGGAGATACTAACCCTTATAATTTTTAACAATTCCAAGATCATGGTGTCTTTAATATTCCTACTCTTGATCCTTTACCTAACATTCCATTTCATGAGTTGTAGCATCTAAATTTTCTTATCAACTCAACTAGAGGATACAATGGGCATCTTGAGCTTATTTGTAATATTCCTCCCAACCTTTTAGACTCTGATGATGATGAGCCTGATGAGATTAATCTCAAGATCAAAAATTTTGATCTCAAGCCTCATCTCATCTCTTAACTTCTTGCTTCCTTATAACCTCATTCTTGAAAACCTCCTTGTGATGACATTCTTGTAGTCTTATCTAAGACTCATAATTATATTCACCATGCTTCTTCTGATGACAAAGCTATTCTAACTTATGTCATCAATATTCATTTTCATAATTATGATGATGGATATTCCTTAGATGATCCTTTATTAAGTGGTCTTGTCCAAGCCCATGATGTCAATATTGTGTGTTATCACTCTTCTTTACTTGAGTCTTTTCATGCATCCTCTCAAGTTCCAACTTTTGTAGTTCTTCAATCTTGTATTTTTACTCTTTATCATAGAGTAGAGATGGTATTGACACCTCTAGTTTCTAAGGAGCCCCATAGGACTATACTCATGGATCATTTATGACCATCCCTTACAATTTTTTTAGGTTCCTTGATTCCCATCATTGGTTTACTCCTAAGGTTAGTGCTACCATTCTTAGACCTTATATTGATCCTACTCCTCCCATAATGGAACCTATGTTATAACTATTTATTATTGTTTATTCAACTATTGGTTAGTGGTGTCAACCTTATTCTACCTTAGGTCCACTTGAAATACATATCTAAATTCTCCTTCTTGCATTATCTAACTCAAGTGGTGAACTTTTCTCTTTACTAGGTTGAGATATAAATTTAGTCACCAATGTTCTTATTGGTGACAATATTCTATATAAGAATTCTTTATTTGAATTCAAGATCCTTCAATTGGACAACATTCCTAGTGAATATAATTACAATAACACCCTTTGTGAACATGTATCAACCAGAGTCTTGACTATGAATCTAAATATCATAACCTCAATATAAAACCCTTATACACTCTTCACTTGTTTTTCATACATTCACAATATACACTTGGTACATATCACCTGAAATCTAACCAAGAGTGAAACCTTGAATTAAATTTAAAAACACTTATATTAACATCATAAAACATTAAACACACCTACTCTAACCTATCTTGATCCGCTCCTAAGTGCCAAATTAATTAGAGATTATGACCACCTTGTAGACAAGCTTGGAATCCTTATAGCCTTGAAAACCCTATTTTTGACCATATATTTCTTGCAACTCTTTATAAGAAAAATATATAAATTGATCCTATCACCCATTACATACTTATAAAACATATGTGAATTTCACTTACAACTCCTTTGTACATAACAAAACTTCTATAGACTATGTTAGGCCTAAGTAGGCCTCTAAGTGCCCTGTTTAGGAAGGTAAAAATATTTCAAATAAGATCTAAATCTCAATAACCATATGATAAAGATAAAAATTACCTAAGAAACCTATCCAAACCATTATCTATTCATTCATTGTCCTTAAATCACCATTTATGCACATTATCTTAGAATTTATATATATACAAGGGCTAGAAACAAGTTTGAATTATAAAGTGACCTTAACCATTGAGTTTGACCTTGAAACTTTAAATATTAAGTACATGCATTAACAACACAAGGATTTCAAAGTTTAGATAATTTTCACTATATAGATTTTGAGATCAGCAAAGCCCTAGTTTGGGCACAATCAACATAAAAATAAGGCTATAAAGAACATCCTATGTTGTCAAGACTTTAAATAAATTACATTAATCCTATTTTTGTTTCTAATAAGAGTTTGGGTACTCAAAATTAAGAAGGAAACTACTTAAACATTGATATTCAATGTCTTACTTGTTTCCCTGTTTGGTCTATAAGTAAAGCCAAGGGAAAATGATTAACAAAACCATTATATTTTCATCTTTCAATGATCCATATCATTATTACATGTTCCAAGGATGATCATACATCTATTTTTGATGAATAATTTACTACATAATATTGAAAACTAAACTTAGACTCCATATCTCTATTCCTAGTCATATGCAACTAACTCCTACATAAACTCAACAACTTGCTAAACAAAACACTAACTATAACCACTTCATAACTTGAATAAATGAAGTGATATAACATAAAATATGATATTAAAATATTATTTTAAAAACATTTACACAAATTTATCCTTTTAGCACATTTAGGCCTTATTACCTAATTATGAGACATATACAATTTTCAAACATTTGAATTGCATGATTTTAGATGGAAACTTATGTGTTACACATATAAAATTTAATAATTCATAAACACAATATGAGTAACACCTAGATAACTATGGATATGCTCCTTTAGTTAGCCTACTCTCACTTCTTTCACTAGTTCTCATCATGTTAAGACTAGTTATATTCCTTCTCTATCATCACCTCCTCTTGGTGATGGTTTACTTCCTTTGACTAATATGGATCCTTTTCCCACCAAATGGGGTGATTAGTCATATCCCTCTTCTTCCATACCTATTAAACCTTCTCTCATGAGTGTTCCTCCTAAGCACACTCACAATTGTATCTATTTCTTTCATGAGATAGATACTCATTCTTCTACCCATTGTCATAAGTTTCAATAGTATATTGATATCTTGCATCCTTCTTCTCCATCCATAGACACTAAGATACCTCCTCCCAATACTCTTCTTGAATATATACCTAAGTATGGTAAGAGGTATTATATATGGTACCAATGTAGTGCACATCATACTGATTAGTATCATATCCTTCAATAGCATCTTAAGGATCATCTTATAGCTATCCCTAGACTAGATACTATTCCTCCCATAGGTCATTATTTTAAGAAGGTTCCCCCATTTTTTCCCGTAGTTACATCTCTTGTGTTTCCTTCTATGCCTCCAACTATGGTTCCTTCTCTACTCGTGGACCCTCCTTCACCTGTGGATCCTTCTCCACCAATGATTCCTTTTCCCATAGATCCCATTCACACACATTATTTTGATCATCCTTTTCCCAATTTACCTCCTCATAATGATCCAATGAGTATTCCTACTTTTTCAATTTAATATATTAGAAAAGAAGTATTTGCCTAGTATTTTGCAAATATTGATGACACATTAGCATTAGTTTATATCTAGCTCCATAGAATTTATTCAATGTCTTGGATAATGTGTGTAGATAGATTTACCTTTAATTATGAGCACATGCATGGTACTTCTATATTTATATTTATATTGGATGTGTGCTCTATTTTTATTTATTTTTCTATATCTGATTATATCATTTGACACTGTGTCTAATTCTTGATTATCTTATATCATTATCTTCTTTGTTGTACTATATTTCTTGTTAATTTTATATTCTACCTTTTTGCATATGTTTGTTCTTCCTTATCATTAATTTATATTTCTCTTTTCTTCTTGTTGCATCCTTTGGATATTTATTTTGTGAGTTTCTTTGTAATACCATGGATAAGACCTAGTAGATCTTCACAAAATCACCATATTTAGCTTGTTGTTGCCTTATATCTTCATGATTGTTTATTTTATTATTATTACTTTTCATAGATAATTATCATGCTGAATTGTTTGTATTTACCCTATTCCCTTTGGTTATTATCTCCTTTTAACATGTAATCAGTTAGCAAATAATATTTCTCATTACTATTTCCTTTTACCGATCCACCTTTGGATCTCCCTTTTCCTTTCTTTTTTTTTTTGAAAACTAAGTATATGCATGGTTGAGATTTGAGATCACATATTTGTCCATTGTCAATCCTAAGTGTCATAGTCAGTCTTTTATCTTTGGTTACTTAGATTCTTTTAACCTTAGCTTACATCTCATTCATGTGTATCACTATCTCTCTCATGTTTGGTAATTCCAAATCTGTATGGAGGAGGAATCTTTAAAAAAAATGGAACTTCAAAATAAATTTAAAATCTAAATCATTTAAATAAAAGGAAATTATATCAAAATTCAAAAATATGCAATATTATTAAAAGTCTAATCACACTAAAAGACATGATTCAAGCACATCTCCTATCTCCAATCGAAGCTCAAAATCCATAGTCAGCTTCACATACAGCTGAAGTTCTTTTGGGTGTGGTAGAATAATAGTTTGGAATGGGGGAATTCAAAAAAAAAAATCTATTGCTACCTACTTTATCACATAAGTACCCAATCTTCGTACTGGATTGACAGCTCTGTAGAGGGTCCTGAGGAGTGAGGAACATGTCATGGGGAGGTAGGTCCATTTTAATTTTCATTGTACCAATATACCTTCATGAGCTAATCTTAATAGCACACTTATTTTCCTACAAATATTTTTGTCTATAGGGAATAGGTTTCCTTTCTACATAGATGACCACTAGTCACTTAGTGTCTTCACATGTTCTTAGTATGTCTCTTATCTCCTAAGGTCTTCTCTTAAGATGCCTAAGTCTTTAATTTTTACACTCCCTTTTTCATTCCCTTTCCTCATATTTCCTCTTGAGAAATATTGTATTGGTTTCTAATCACACCCCTTGAGTTTTTATTTTGTGAGTTGCAGCATAAAACCATGGATAGGACCCAAAAATTCCTCACAAAATTACCATCCCTTTTGCATTTCAATCTAATATTATTATTATTCTTGTCAATTCTATTTTGGCATCATTTTGCATTTTTCATTTATAAGTGTTTTATCCTATTACCCTTATTCCCCATGTACTTAGTTTTTTATGCTTATTCCACCCCATGTGGTGTTTCCCTTGTTGAGTTGCAGTGTAATACCATGGATAGGACCCAAACCTCCTCACAAAGTTTTCCAACAATAAAGTCACCATCAAATTATGTGTCAAATTTTAGATAATATTTGATTGATTATGAAATTACATGTCATTTGGCATGTTTACCAGCTTGCACTAGTATGTTTTATGTTTATTTCTTTTTTCTTTCACCTCTTATGTTCTTATTTTCCAAGTGCATGTAAGATTTCAGCCATTTCTTGAATTTTGTCATACTTCCTAGCTTGAATTAGAGTGATAAATTTAAGACAATTTTTCATTGATTTTTCATTTGTTTTTCTTACCTTGTGTGACCTTCTACATACCTTCCATTTTATTATTTTGTTTTTCATACTTCCCAACATGATATAATATGATTTTACTTATTTTAATTTGCTAAAAAAATATTTAATCTTTGGTTTTGTTTAAAAATCCCCTTTTTACCACCTTGTTTGCCATTTCTTGGTTCTTTATACTTAGTCATTTTTCATGTTATTACACATTTCCCAACTTGAATTAGTGTGTAGTGCATTTTTGATTAATTATATTTTTCCAAGTCTTTTGCATGTTTATTTTTTAACCATGCATGTGTTTCTCATAATGATAGAAAAGAAACAACATCACATATATTTCTTATAGCATATACAACAAATCTAAATACATGTGCTAGAAAGAAATATATCCAAATCATCCACATGCACAACTAGCAGAATGATAACAATATATACATAGTGACCATGTACACAATCACATCAGTAAACCAAAATGATATATATATATATATATATATATATATATATATATATATATATATATATATATATATATATATATATATATATATATATATATATATCAGGAGTTTGATACAACATATACCCCCATAAGCAATGCTCTAGCTCTAGGGCTAAGCTCCATCCTATTTATCTTGTGGCCTAGCCATGTTGCCTATTGAGGCCTCAGTCTGACTCCTCCAAATGGTATGATATAATGAGGTAGTCTAAGATCTCAATCCCTCTACCTATCCCTATATATGTGATATCTACACCTGTGCCTATACTAACTTGGTCTAGGTTATTACATGTGCATGCATCAACTAGGTGTGCATCATTGTGTATATCTACATCATCTATGAAACTATCTCTAGATATGTATCTCTCTCATTGGCTAGGGCCTACTATGCCTACCTCTCTCCTACACCCATCTCTACTATTGGTTATGTCCTCTCTCTCTACGTCCATATCTACCTCATAGCCTCTCCCACTAGTCTAAACTAGCTCACCTAAGCTAGGATAGATGGTACACTCAGATCCTCTAATGTCATGGCATCATATGGCTATAGAGTCTCATCAAGGATGTCATGGAGTGATCCCCTAACTATGGACCCCCATATCTCCTCCTCATCCTCAGGTATGCCTACACAATCATACTAAATGGATATTAGATCACTATCATATCTCTCAATATCTATCTTTCTTTTAATTTAAAGTTTGAAAAATAAATCAATCATATTTTTCTTACCTATATATGTCTTAGCTACTATGGTCTCACCTCCATGTGAATTCCTAGCATGATCTTCCCATCTATGTGACCTCTTAGTAACTCCTCTGTATCTCACCTCTTTAGCTCAAACTTGGTTGTCATAGCCCGTGTCCATCTCATCCTATACCTGAGTGATCTCTCACTCATCTATTTCTCATTTAGCTCCTTTTCTAACTCACTGAGGATGATGATGGTCTCCACTCTCTCCTCCTACCTATGTCAATGCCATGTCCTTGGTGGCTATAGCTCATCTCTCTATGGAGTTGGTGGTGGTACATTTGGTATCACTACATTCACCTCCTCCTCCTACTCTACCCCTCATCATGCTTGACCAGTCCATGGTCACTCACAGCATGGCCATAGTGTCAACCTCACTATCAATGGTTTAAATCCCCTCTTCCCTCATGGCCCAATTAAATGTTGAGTCCACTACTCAAGAATGAGTATTGTTGTCATTAGATGAGGTAAACCCATTTGGCCTATCACCCATGCCACTATATGTGGCTCTCTCCACCATATATAGTGTCCTATCACCTATCTCTTCTCTAGTATTAGTCTACTATGTCCTAGCTATCCTAGGTGGTTGTTAGCTACTCATATGGTCACCATACTATGTTAGTGTGTCTCACCATTTGTAGTGCTAGCATGTGGGGCATAGCCCGTACTACCTAGTCCTTTCTCCTTCTCACTCGAGGTGACCTATCATCGACTACATGGGGAAAACTAGCTAGTCAATACATAGCAAATCTCTCATATATCCATGATATCATTAATATGATCCATCCATAGTGTTCTACCCTCTAACCAGCATCTCATATAGATCATGCAAGAGCTAGACCCAGATGATAGAGCTTAGATCATATAGTACTCACTATTTTATCATCATCCTACTCAAGGCTACCATGTATAGTGGTACCTTACCATCCAACTTGTGATAGAGCACTTTCTATGTCATAAGGCCTATCGCCACCTTTCAAAGATCTAGAATCTATGATATATAGACATTATCCATGCTCACTCTACACCTTGGTAATATCATCTCTAAACCTATAGCCCACATGGCTAAGGGTCTCCTCTCCTCTTCAATATCTAATATCCCTATGATCACTAGTGCTCCTACCATAGGTACCCTAAGGATGGCATGGGCATCCTCTAGTTTGATAGCCACCTCTATCACATCCCCATCCACCTCCCATCTGAAGGTGTTAGTCAATCATTCCCAATAACCAAGGAACATGACTAATAGGTATGTGCTCAAGGGTATCCTACACATATATGCTATACCTCCTAGACCTATGGATATTAGTCTATCCCTATCTCCATCTATCAAATATTTCAACAAGTTTGGTAGCCAAGAGATGCCTAACAATCTCCAAAACTGTCATCTCTACAATCAAGAAATAATAAAGGATGTATTACTTCCTCTATGTCATGTATAATCATAATACATTCTTTATACATTCTATTTTTAATCATAAACAATTGTAATTTACTCATTTTTATCTATTTTGGGTCCTCCTTACCCTTCTTTGGTTATTTTGGACCATTCTAGCTCTCTTTCAACTTTTTGCATGCTTTTTTGTGCTTTCTTTGGTTCCCTGGTCAACCTAGTTTGACCCAAAAATTCCTATTTTTATCTTATTTTTCTCCACATTTCTTATTTTCCTTCTTATCCTCCTTTTTCTGGTGCTAATTTTCCATTTTGGCCCTTATAAACTAACTAGATACCCCACACTAGGTTTTTGGCTTCTAGAATGTGCTAGGTCGACCTATACCCTCTAGGTCAACCACATGGATTTCAGCCTGATTTACTCTACTAGGTCAACCTAGTTGACCTAGTAGGTTTAGTGTACTGACCTAGCACATTTTTCCAAAAACTTGCCTTTTTTGGCTTTTTCCCTAATTCCTTCCAACCCATTCCAATCTTCCTATTTCCCTCCCTTAGAATCTAATTTTGTTCATTTTTAACATATATAAATGCTTAAAATTAAATTTTATCCAAATTCACTTAATTCATTTCAAATTTCAAAATTTGGTTTGAGATTCTTATATGCATACCTATAGTACACCTGCTCTCACTCCTGGATCTCCCTCTCGTCTATCATGATGATCCCTCACCATTCTAGCTTATTTTATCTCTAGAGTTCTTTTTCTCTTCTATTAAAATGCGAAATAACAAAATGAATTTTCTTTTTCATATTTAAAACTACTTTTTAGCCATTCAAATTCTTCATTTATTTTCCTTTAGATTCCTATTTTTCTCATATCTTTGTTTCTATTCATCCATTTTACAAACCATAAAATGTGTTAAATTCCTGATGACATAGAGATTCTTTTCCACTATTATATGCCTATCTTCCAAAAATTTCAATTTTTGGCTATTTTTGCACTAACTTCTACAAGTTCACCTAGTGTGCTTTACATTGGAAACCTTCACTTTATTTCTATCTTCTTATCTAACACTAAGGTAAGTTAAAGATATGTATTTTTCAATTATATCCTTTCATTTATCTTTTTTTCTTCTTACTGTAAATTACTTAGCATCAGTGTTATGTGTCATCATGTTCTATCCTAAAGCACCATCCTGTGTTGCACTTACATGACACATGATGAGCCTCAATTATGGCATATGTATACACATAATATTTTCATAGTTTTATTGATTAATGATATTTCATATCTTTTAAGAACCTATCAAGTCTCAATCTCTCTGAGTGCATACCTTAAGTGGTGTACCAAGAAAGGGGTGGGCGGATCACTGGTGCTTTGTAAGATTATTGTTCCTATTGCCACTTGATATCTACACTCTTGCCTCTTAAAACCTTTAACCCTAAGTTTATTTATCTCTTTCCTATCTATTTCCACCATTTTTTATACTTTATCCCTCATTTCTTACCTTATTTCCCTATTGACCTATTTAGTAAGCTATGTTGACCTAGTTGACCTAGCTTATTCTAGGGATACTTTTCCTTTCCCTGTTGCTTTGCATCACAACCAACCTATCAAAAACTTTAGGCATTATCTTGATAATGTGTTAGGTCAACCTAGTCAACTTATTACAACCAACATGTCTAAAAGTATTTAGGTTCAGATATTACTATATATACAAGGTCATTCCTTACCATTTCATAAGAGAGTTGAATTAAGTGAAGAAGTATGAATGAACATCTACTTATTGACCGTTCTAATTGAGGAATAAAGCTTTAGGGTTTAAAATTTTCTTTTTGAGATATAATCTTGTCTTGTGGAGAAGTATTTTGGATGCTTAGTTAGGTCATGTAGCCTAGATTTGATTTATCTTGGTTGTCCTTACAAGCCATAATAATCTCTTACAAAGCACCATTGGCTAAGGGAGAGGTTGAGACTCGACAGGTTCATCTTTAAATGTAAGTATTCCTAACTTTATTTCTCCTTTATAAGAGTAGATAGATAATGCAGTATGTATTATTCTCTCCCATGTATTAGGATTTTGTATACATTGATGTGAGTATATGTCTCCTATACATGTTTAGTTTAGTTATTATTTACTTGTTTTGTTCTAACCCCTACTTTATGCCACAAGATTTGGTGAGCACTAAATTAGTTTAATTTTATTTTTATTAGATTAGTTTACTTTCTTATTTATTATCATAAGTGAATATAGAAACCTAGGACTCTTTTAGGGTTGTTGTCTGATTATGTTAGACTATAGGCTTTAGAACCCTCCCTAGCATGATGTGTTGTGACAAATGATACAAGTGATCCCCTAATCAGGTCTAGCAGATCCTCATATTGGTCATGATCCCACTTAACAAGTGTGTGCCCCAATTATAAGGGTAGGTGTGATCTACATTATCCTATCCAAGATTGATTCATGCACACCATGCAATTTTGATTTCATACAAATCCTACCTTGAGAATGCTTGCTTGGGCATTATTCTGATATAAACTAGGTGTTCATGGCCCCGATGGAGTTTTCTCTAATCCCACTCATGACCTTGTTCTATTTTTTACCAAGCATCTATAGCCCTAATAGAGGCTACCTAAATCACCAAGAATTGAGTATTTTCTCTTTATTTTCTTAACATCTCAATTCTAGGTTAGGGACCACCATGGCAAGTGAAAGGTAAATTACATATTTATTACTTTAGATTTTCACTATAGCAAGTTCGTATAATCAAACCTAGAAACCATTAATATGTGATACTATGCTTAGCTTCGAGAGAATGTCTTCATTGACTAAATAGTTTACCCAAACTTAACCTAACTCATAAAAATTTAGAATGCATATGATAGCTCAAGCTTTTGAAACCAATTCAGAAATAGATGCTAACACTATAAACTACTCAAAGTACTTACACACCAAAACGTCATTCACATCACTTACCTACATGCATTTTTTTCATTATTCTAACCAATAGGGGAACCTATAGGGAAAATAAGATGGGCTAAGATAAAAAGAGACCTAAAATGAGGTCGTACCAAGAGTGAAAAGTGAGAAAAGTAGGAAAATCAAAGTAAACTAAAAATAAAATAGGAAAGAAAGTAAGAAACAAAATCAGTAAAGGGAAAGATAAAGTATTTATAGGAACCTACCAAGCTAATTCAATCCTAGAAGTAATGTTTGAGGAAATACCCATTAACAGGTAATGGGATATCCTCACCAGTTAGACACCTTAGGCAAAAAACATTCTCACTTAGAATTTTAAAGACTTGGTAGGGACCCAACCACAATGCATCAAATTTTTCATGTTGTCCATTTTTCTCATGAGCATTATCCCAAAAAATGACTAGATCAAATATCCAAAAGGATTTCACTTTAGCTCACTTGTAAAACTAGTGCTTAAAAACTCCTTGGTGTTTTCTAAAGTGAGAAACATTCCATTAGGTTTTCTTCTAATTGTATCAAATTGAGAAGATAAGCTTCTATCTTATCATTAATTTCTAAGTAGTATCTCATGAACTATAACATGGGGATTCTTAGGTTAACCAAAAACATTAGACCTTGTCCATAAACAAGATCTTATGGTGACATGCCTAGGGATAATTTAATTCTAGTCCTAGAAAAACACAATGCAAATTATAAAACATTATGTCAATCCATAGGGTTATTTTCCAAGACTTTCTTAATTATGTCTAACAAGTTCTTATTCATTGATTTAACTACCCCATTACCTTTTGGGTAATAATTGGAAGATACCTTTAGGATTATCTAATTTTTAGAGGCTCATTTAGAAAATTAAAGGGAGGAGAGATAAAAACTATTATAACATATTAGATAAGTAGGCATCCCAAACTTGGTGATGATATGCTCCTCTAGGAAGATTATTACCATGTTGGTTGTGAAATTCTAGAGTGTTTGATTTTCAATCAAATGGGTATAGTAATTAGTTGTAATAAGAATGAACTTGTTTCCTATAGATGAGTTATAATTTATCACTCCAAAAAATTCCAATCCCCATTTTGTAAATTTTTAGACTTTAATATCTAGTTGTAATGCCATGGCAAGGGTACATTCTCTGTGTATGGTAACTTGATAGGTATGACAACTCCAGACATGAGCATGACCATATTTAAAACATGTGAGAAATAATAATCTACTCTAATTATTTGGTGGGTTATAACACTCCTTAAATCATGACCAGTTCCATATTTATTATGGAAATCACTAAGTACTTTAGATGCTTCTTGTTTGTTCAGGCATCTCATATATGTTCTTTCATGATTCCTTCTATATAGCATGCCTAATTTTATCATGAATATTCTAATTTTTAGGCATAATTCTCTTTTATAAGTGTAATTTATATGACTTAGGCACTCATTTATAAGAAAATAGTAGACCACATCTTAGTATAAGTAATCATTTGTGATATCTTACACTGTGTATTTTTGGAAAATGATCTATAGGAGTACTTCATCCATTGTCAAAATGAGTCCTTGACCCTATATAATCTTCATTGGTTGGTTTATAGGTCAAAATCTATTAGATTTCGAGGTAAAACTCTTGTAAAATATTCATCCACTTGCCTCTTCACTCACATAATGCATTTTTCATTAACATAACCTTCACCACTAGTTTAGGCATAACTATGAATACTTTATTGTGAAGAATGTGGTTTCTGAACTTTTAAACTAATTTGATTAAGGAAAAATCTTGTTTTTCAATATTTGAATAACTTAGCATTATATATTAGAGAACTCGTGAATGAGATAAGTATATTTTCTCTATATTCTTTCTTCTATGTTAAAAATAAGTACTTGAGTTTTTTGAAGTGAAAAATTAGATGTAGAAAGGTTGAATAAGTCAAAAATGATAATCATTGGTTTATATAAAATGGTTGTCTTGATCTAAGAAAAAATTTCTTGTGATTCACTTTTCCATTCAATATTTACATCCTTTAACATGTTATTTAGTGGTCAGACTATCTCTGTAAATGTTGAGATGAACTTCCTTAGTAAGTTGATCTTGCCAAATAAATGACTTCAACTCTTTTCCACTACTAGGAAAGATTTTTTTTAGAATTGCCTCTAATCTTGCTAAGTCAATTTATATTCCTCATTCTGAGATGATGTGACCTAGTAACTTACCCTTTATAACCTTAAATATACACTTTTTTGGGTTTAGGTTGATCCCATGGTCTCTTCATCTCTACAATACTACTCTCAAGTCCTTCAAGTGATCTTATTTGTTCTTGGAAAAGATATTTAGGTAATCCATGTATATGATAATTAACATACCAATAATATCCTTAAATATAATATTCATGGCCCATTGGAAAGTAACACCCACATTGATTAAGCCAAATGTCATCTTTTTGTATGTGAATGTACCCCACTTTGTTATGAACATTATCTTGATTTGATCCTCATAGTTGACCACTACCTAATTATACCTTGAATATCCATCTAGGAATGACATCATTTGGGATTCCTTCACTAAATTTATAACTTCATCTATTGAATGCAGTGAGTAGTTGTCCTTTTCTAATGTTTCATTCAAGTTTTTAAATTCCATGCAAAGACTTATCTCTTAATTTTTATTCTATAATAGAACTAAATTAGCCACCCACGTGGAGTGCTTGACATGAAATATTATCCTTATTGAGAGTAATTTTTACACATCTTTAAATATCAATGGCTCTAGCAATGAATTCAATAGTCTTTATATCTGACAAAATGGTTTGAACCCTGGATTAAAATGGATGGTATGCATGAGAATAAAAGTGTTGAACACATTTAATTTCTCTTAGATCTATGTTATAACATCCTTAAATTATTTTAAATCTTGAAAAAAATATTGTTTTTATTTTTTAGTATTATTGTGCCTAAAAGCATGTTTTTTATTTTGATGGTGTTGCCTAGATTACAATGTTTGTACAAAATACCATTAATGGGGTCTATTTTCTCCTTTTCACCTTGGTAATCCATGTCAAACAACCTTTATAGTGATACCATGTCATTTTCTATGTTGTTATTTTTAAAATTAATTACCCCTTCATCCATTTCAAACTTTTTGTTTGATGTCTTCATCAATGATCTAAGACTCAAATACATATGTGTTGGTGATGAATTTATTAGGTGTGAAACCAATATTATTAGTGATTATTCATGAACACTATTCATGGTCACTATTCATGATGGCATGGCATGTAGATGATTTGTCATGTAGTATGAAAGTGTTGCATGGTGGTGTGGTCTACAAGTGATGTAGGTGATGTAGGTGATGTGGCATGCTAATGATGTGGTATGCGTGTGATGTGGTGTGGGCCCATGGAGGATCCCAAGTGTGATTAGGATGATATGATAGGTATTGTGGCATAACGCTCCACTAAAGGACATGGTTTTGTCCTTATTAGTCACATATTATTTGTTATGTGGTGAAAATGGTCAAGGGTTGGTAATGGGTTGAATTTCTATTGGGCCCCATGATTCACATATGTGGGAAAGTCAAAAAGTGATTACAATACCTTTTATAATTATGTGTACACATGGATGAAAATCATGATTTTAGGCACAATAGTACTAAAAAATAAAAACAATAGTTTTTTCAAGATTTAAAATAATTCAAGGATGTTATAACATAGATCTAAGAGAAATTAAATGTGTTCAACACTTTTATTCTCATGCATACCATCCATTTTAATCCAAGGTTCAAACCATTTTGTCAGATATAAAGACTATTGAATTCATTGCTAGAGCCATTGATATTTAAAGATGTGTAAAAATTACTCTCAATAAGGATAATATTTCATGTCAAGAAGAACATTATTGTTGATTGGCCTCACATGCATATATGAGGTGCAATTCTTAGAGTCACATGAGGTGGCTTAAATCTTGTCTATAGTGAAGCATCCACTTTATTAACCCTTGGAGATGAAGATAAGATGAACACTATTGGTTTTTGGTCTCACTTGTGGAAGTGGGGTGTAGGTTTTGGAGCCACATAAAGGTAGACCATAATCTAATCTAAAGGTGGATCTACTTTTTTATACTTTTTCACATGAGGACAAAAACCACTAAAGATCACTATATATCCACTCAAGTATGGTGAAGTTTTTTGGGCCACTATGTGTTTCTCCCTCTCTCTTCTCTCTCTTTGTAAAATTATATAAAGAATTATGTTCTTCTTTTGTATTATTTATCCTTCCCATCCTTTCCTTTGGAAGATCACTCTTGGAACATTGTTGGAGGTTGGGAGCTTGTAAAGCTTGGAATCATATCTCACCTATATGTTTGGGTTTTAAGCATCATGCATGCTCAGTGGTTAGAGCCTGTAAGGCTTGGTTGTTATCAAGGATTACTTAGATGGTTGTATATAATCATAGAGATCCTTGAGGTTAGAGGTTAGAGAATGTGAGGCTATGTTAGATTAGATCACCTAGATAGATATTTAGATCTTTGAGGTTTGTTATCTCAACTCATGGAGATGAAAGTTGATGGTTGGAGCTCACCTTGGATGTTATAGATGTTAGCATTATGTAAGAATTGTATATTGCAACTTGGAGGTTAAAGCTTGGAAGGCTTGGTTGTAAGCTTGGCTCACCTAAGTTCTTGGTTTTTTATCACTTAAAAGGAGTTGCTAAGAGGATTTTTTTGTAAGAGATGACTTGTTAATGTAATATAATTTATGTAAGTTACCATTTCCCCATGGTTTTTTCCTAAATTTTTTTACAAGGGTTTCTATGTATATCTTGCATTATGTGTTCTCTCTTATGTTATAATTTATTGTAGCTCATTTTTAATTCTATGTTTATTTCATGCACATGTTTTAAGATTATGTTTTGGTTCCTAACAAGTGGTATTAGATCTAAGATTTAACTACTGGTACCTAAGCCATGTGGATCCTCACAAGTGATATCAAATCTAGGATTTAGTTATTGGTACCTGATCCATGTGGATCCTAACAAGTGGTATTAGAGATAGGCTTTAGTTGTAGGTACTTGAGCCATGTGGATCCTAATAAGTGGTATCATACCTAGGCTATAGGTATTGGTACTTGAGCCATGTGGATCTTAACAAGTGGTATCAGATCCATGGTTGTTGGTTAGTTTTACAAGTGGGAGGTACAGGTGGAGAAACCAAGATATGAAAGAAAAAAAGTTTTATGGAATATATTTCTCTATGTGGGAGATGCATATAGAGAATGAAGGAGAACCTAAACAAGATTTATCAGATAGATCAATACCAACATAGTGTTCCTTATGTAGAAGTAACTATATAGCTTATGGATAAAGCAAGCTAGTCTCTATTAGTGTGTAGATGGAGGATGATGTATGGGCATATGCCTTATTATGGTTATCAGTTGGTGAAGGGGTATAATTTGTGGGATAATACTACCAAAATGTGTTATTTGAAATGGTGTTACAAAATCTATGGAAAGGAGGAGGTACTAAGAAACCTAAAATTGTACATGTTGAAGTAGTTTAGGATGATGGAGAAGATAAAGTGAGACCTGAGGTTCTCATAAGGATAAGGATGGTGTTTAATCAATCCAAAACTCATATATGTATTGAGTGAAGTGTTCAATGGTTGTATTATAGAAAAAGTGAGTAGCTAGGAGAGATGTGGTGTAGCTGATGTGAGTAGCTAGGTAAATTGATGCTATAGATCAAGATGTAGTTCATCTACAGGATCAAAAACTTAGAAGGTGTAGTGATGCATTGAGTAACATGGTGACTTCCCTAGAAATATTGGCAGGTGTCATGTTGAGCATGGTATTTAGTGGTTTTATGTGTGTATAAGTTTGGTGTTAATTTATATGGGTTCTTCTCTCTCCTATTGTTAACTACTATCAATAGTTTGGTGTGCATTTATTTTTATTTAAGATTGGAGTAGTTGGTTTCCTTAATGGTGATCTCATGATGAGATGAAGTAACCATAGGGATATGTGTATGAGGTAAAGAGTTATTGGTTTGCATATTGAATACTATATGTGTTGAAGTAGGTGTGTGGATGGATTACAATAGTACCTTCATGAAGAGCCAAGGTTTTATAAAAAAATTCTACTATGGATTGATGGCATGTTGTTTATATGCCCCAACATGATGAAGATCAATGTTTTGATAGATTGGTTGGTTAGGATGTTGAGAATAAGGTGGTATCCACAAACCAAGGATGAAGATGCACAATAACATGAAATTAAAGAAGAAAGCATCCCATTCCTGGTGGTTTTTAAGTTGTCTTCTAGAGTGTCCTGGAATAGAGGAAGAGAATACATGGTTGCCATGTGTATTATATTCATCAAGATTAGGAAGCCTCATGTATTCCATGGTATGCACTAGACTAGATACTTCTAAGTAGTGGGAGTAGTGAGTGGTTCATGGTAGAATAATGAAGAAGGATGGGTCTATGGTGAAGTGGGAGTCACTTTAGGTTTTTAAATCTACTATGGAGGAGCATATGTTGACAAAGCCAATTAGGGTAGAGGAGTTTTAGTACTATAGAAAACTTCTATTGGGCGTGTTGAGTGGGCAATAATGGTCATGGTGGTAGCTAGATGGTAAAATACACAAATGTGTCAAATCTTATGTATATTGACTTCAAGTGGGAGATTGTTGGGTGTGAATCTAATATCCATAGTCATTATTCACAAACACTATTCATGATCACTATTCATGATGACATTGTATACAAGTGATGTGGCATGTGGTATGCAAGTATTGAATAATGGTGTGTTCTATAGATGATGTATGTGATGTGGCATGCTAGTGATGTGGTAGGTATGTGATGTGGTGTGGGCCCATGGAGGGTTCCAAGTGTGATTAGGATGATGTGATGAGGAGTGGGGTATAACACACTACTAAGGGACAGGGTTTTGTCCTTAGTAGACACATGTGATTTTTCATGTGGTGCAAATGGTCAAGGGTTTGTAATGGGTAAAATTTCTATTTTGCACCATGATTCACATATGTGGAAAATTTAAAAGGTGATTACAACACCTTTTGGACTCATGTGTGCATATGGATTAAAAATACAATTAGATCATTGTTGTTGATTGGCCTCATATATGTGTGGGTCACAATTCCTAGAGTTACATGGGGTGTCTTGGATATTTTCTAAAGTGGAGCATCCACTTTTTTGACCCTTGGAGATGAAGATAATATGTATACTATTGGTGTTTGGACTCATTTGTGGAAGTGGGGCACATGTTTTGGATCCACATGTAGGTGGACCATTATCTTGTCTAATGGTGGATCTACTTTTATGGACTTTTATAGAAGGACAAACACCACTAAGGATCACTATACATCCACTAAAGTGTGGCACATTTTTTGGGCCACTTTGTGTTTCTACCTCTCTCTTCTCTCTCATTGTAAAATGTTATAAATCATTATATTCTCCTTTTGTATTGTTTATCCTTCCCTTTCGGGGGTCACTCTTGGATCATTTTTGGAGGTTGGGAGATTGTAAGTCTTGTAATCATATCTCACCTAGATTTTTGGGTTGTAAGTATAATGCATGCTTAGTGGTTAGAGCCTGTAAGGCTTGGTTGTTAGCAAGGCTCACCTAGATGGTTGTATGTAAGCATGGAGATCTTTAAGGCTAGAGGTTAAAGCATGTAAGGATATGTTAGCTTGGCTCACCAAGTTGGATATTTGGAGCTTGGAGGCTTGTTATCTCAGCCCATGGAGATGAAGGTTGATGCTTGGATCTCAACTTGGATGTTATGGATGTTAGCATTGTGTAAGAGTTACATGTTGCATCTTGGAGGTTAGATCCTGGAAGGCTTGGTTGTAAGTTTGAATCACTTAAGTGCTTGGTTTTTTATCACTTGAAATGAGTTTCCTAGAGGATGATATTGTAAGAGAGGATTTTATGATGTAATATGAATTCTATAAATTTCCATTGCCCCATGGTTTTTCCCTTGTTTGTTTTGTAAGGGTTTCCACATATATCTTATGTAATGTGTTCTCTCTTGTGTTATGTTTTATTATAGCTTGTTTTTAGTTCTAAATATATTTCTTGTACATGTTTTAGGATTATGTTTTTGTTCTTAAAAAATGGTATCAGAGCTAGGCTTTAGTTGTTTGTATCTAAGCCATATGGATCCTAAAAAGTGGTATTAGAGATAGGTTTTAGCTATTAGTACCTGATCCATGTGGATCCTAATAGAATTTTATGATATGTTGATCATCAATGAATACCTAAAAAATCTTGATATTATCAATAATGAAGGAGTAGAAACTAACTCCATAGAGAACCTTCTCAACTTGGAGTCAGCAATTGGTTCTAGAGTATTATCAATTATTACCAATACATCTATTATATAGTTTCTTCTACAAGGCAATGTTTGAATTTTAAATGCATCAAAATCCTTTATCAAGTTCAATATGCAAATATGGTATCTATATAAACACTTGTCATTAAAATCATATTGGATTATTGCTTTTTTAAACACAAATTATTAATCACCAAGTACCTTGAGATTCTTGACTTTCTTCCTTAGTATAAAAAGGAGACCATGAACTAGTGCCTCATTTTTAGAAACATTATTTGTAAAAGTAAATTACAAATGAAATATAGTTAAGTATAATTTTTCTCATGGTTTTATGAGTTATACACTTGCTACACACTTTCTCTTGGATTTAGATCCATCGAATTTCAAAATCCATAAGTGATTTTTGGTTGTGTATGTAGGACGCTGATGAGTAGGTGTTGCTACAACATTGACCTCTTTACTTGTTTTATCGACACTTGGTGGGCATACATTTTGTTTCTCAATTAATAGGGACCTTCTAGTCATATATTCAGTGGTAAAAGTAAGAATAGGTTTGTTTATAATGGTGATATTCTCATATTGGGGTTTTATAAACTCCTTATTTTCACTTATATGGATCTCTTTTAACTTATTGATTTATAACTTAGCCATACCCAATGCTAAAAATAACTAGTGGAAACCTTATTATGCACTTGGATTAGCTAGTTTCACATCCTCATATAATATGGAAACACTAGGAAATTAAGTTATCTTAGGTGAATAGAGGAAAACATCCTTATCTAGTTTATCTAACTCCTTAATTTCTAAACTTTCTTACATGAGCATCATGTTAATGGAAAGGTTTCCATGAGTTTATACTTATTTCTCAAGCTAGTAGACCTTTAACTTGATTCTTCATTCATTTTTTATACTTTGTGATCATGTGAGTTATTTTAGGCTCAAACTCAATTTTGATTTTATTGGTTATGCCTCACCATTGAAGCCATATGTGTGAGAAGTCACTTTCCATGTATCCATTCAATATTCTTGACCAATCCCTACTTAAGAGAATACCATAAGCATTAGGAATATTTACTACTTGAATGTCAATAAATTATTTCACCCTTGGATTGGATGCTAATTACATATTAATGTGATTAAACTCACCAAAAACCTTAACTTCTAACTTTTCCAACTGAACATATTTTTTATTTGACTTTTTAGGAGTCAAACCCAACTATTGACAAATTAAATATGGCATCACATTGCCAAAATCACCTGAATCCATCAAAAAATTATGTGAGTTCTTAACAAAAATATGGATTTTTAAGAGTAAAGGAAGATTTTCAGTCTTTTATTTGTATATTGTAACATGAGCATTAACTATCCTATTAGTTTTTTTCCCTTTAGGAATGAATAATTATCTTATTAACATGTCTTTCTAGTTAGAAATATGTATCAAGTCAAACATTGTTATATTATCCGTATTTTTCTTTAGGTAATATACAATGCTATATCCATTTTTCTTGGTTCTACTGGTTTGTGATTTTATAAGGGTGTATAGTTATTCTTGGATTGATATTATGTTTCATATCCCTTAGGAATAAATAAGGTATTTCTCAAGTTCTCATTATGTGGGAGCTTGAGTATTGTTTAGAGGAACAAATGTAGTTAATGAAATTTGTAACTTACTCCTTAAAATGGTAGTTATTTCCCCTTTAAAACTATTTGAATACATGGGCATCATCTAAGTTTTCTTCAGGATTTGTATCACTCTTAAATGGTAAATTGTAACTATCTAATACTAGAGTTGTATCAAAGTTTTCTCCACCTTGATTATAGTTTTTATTGTTAGGTGAAAGCATTATATCTAGGTTGTCTATCTCCTTTTGGAATATGTTTGAGACCAATATGAACTTGACACAATTACTTTTAGCATGATCAGTTGCATTATGAAGCCTACACTAGGTGGGTAATGCTAAATAAATGAGGTTCATTGCATTAGAAGCACAATTGTTATTGTTTTGATTGTTATTATCATGTAGACTAGGTACACCTCCATTGTACATCCCTATGTTCCACTACCTATTTGTTCTTTAGAAGTTGAAATTTATTTTTTGTGTGGGTCATTCACATTTTTTTGAGTGTTTTTTAGAACTTGTCTATGTAAATTGACCATGTCATTTGTCAATATTTGAGCTTTTATTGTAAGTTTTCTACTTCTGGGTTCATGTTAGTATTTTGTTGATTTGCCATTTTTTCTTGTGTTAACCATGGGTGAAGTAGCATTAATTTAGGATTAGTAGGGTGTATTTGGTTATGGGTGTTTTTGATAGGCATCTGATTATTTAGTAATGATGGGATAGCCTATTAGTTACTAGTACAAGTTGTATAACTATTAATGTTATACATGGAAGCAAAAAAATTATATGTGATGGGAATAAGTTGTTGATTATTTTCCTATGATAAAACATGATTAGAGGAATATAAGGTTGATTGTTAAGCATATAGTTCATAGGTATTAGGTTTTACACCATATTTGGGCTTGCATACATGGCACCCAAGATCAAATTCATTAGTGGATTAATATGTTTAGGAGCCTGGTTGACCATTAGAATTTAGATTTAAGCAATAGTTAAACTAATGAAGTTAAAGGACCAATTATATAGCCCTAAAACACCATCTATTGCTCAATATTGATAGCTTCATTATATGCCAAAGATAAGGATGTAAATGTTTTTGGGTTTCTTTTGAAAAACATGGAAGTCATTGAGTGCAGCCACTTCTATTTGAGTGTGGGGGTATTTCAACCTTTGATATAGCTTGTGGAAATATGCATTAAATACACTCATTGGCTTATTTGATTCCCTATGGGCAGAAGTAAAGTGATGTTATAGGATAACTGGATCAATAGGCAACCTAAATCAATTGATAAACACAATTTTTAGATCAACCTAAGAGGTAATAGACCCATTTAGAAATATGAGGTACCAAGCATAAGAAACCTATAATAAGAAGTATGTAAATAGGGAAAAAGTAACATCTTTATGTTAAACCTAAGTTTGGATAAGAGCATATTTAAATACCTAAATATGTTCTCTAATAGTTCAAATCCATTAGGTATGTACTTTAGGCATATCTTCTTTGGAATCTTCAATAAGTCATGGGTAAGCCATGGAACATTTATAAGGAATCCACCTCCACCAATCCAAGTAGGTTTAATCACCATTTATGGATTATAACATAAAACAAATGGGTTGATGAAGGAAACTATAGCCATAAGTGAGATACTAGCTAAGTGGATTTGGTGATTTTCTAGTTTCCATTTATTTGTTCTTGGTTTTCAATGTTCAATGAGATCTAATAACCTAAATTTATCCCTTGAAAACTTTGATCTCATGGGTATCCATCTCCTTTCTAGTTTATATTTTAGACTACCTAAGCATGGGCAACACTACTAAATGTCCAAATTTTAATTTTTCCTTTAAAATTTTAGTTTTACATTTATGTATTGGTATCCCTCCTTCGAGAACCAATTATGTTGAAGTGAATTCCAGCATGCACCAACATTTAGATAATTCTTTCAACTTGTTACTCTTCACATGATATTATGATATCTCTTTAAGGTTCAATGGCTCATTATGACCATTCCATTTCAAGGGGCATGTTGGTGTGAATCCTTCAAGGTTATTTTTAATGGTATGGGTGTGTGAATAACATAATAGGTAATGTGGGTTTATTTTTTCATTTAGATCATTTCCATTCAGGTGTTCAAAGCATATAAACAAGCATTCATTTAGATGTTACCCATGAGGTGAAATAATGAATTTTAGGGTTTTGTCTGATGTGTTTATGACTAATTTTAATGTTCATTACATTGAGTTTTAACATTCAACAATGCAACAATATTCAATGGATATAACATACCAATCAGGATAAATTTTCAAATAGATTTCTTTCACATAAACCTTAATCTAATAGACTAATTAAAAATAGTAAAAGAAGGGGAAAGGGGAAGGAGAAGCCTATAATAATGGTGTAAATTTTTATATCAATATCGTAATTACTCCATAAATCAGCCTCTGATCCAACTAACATACACATAATCAAATTAATATCCAATATAAGCTTCTGAGGAGAATAAACAAGGAAAGAGAAGCCACTACCATGTATACACACATAAATTGAGAGAAAACACTTCTAACTATTTTATTAATCAATATTCATCATTTTGATAAGCATAATCAGAGTCTATAAAAATTATTATCTTGATATTTTTTCAATATAATGACAAGGGGGAGCTTGAGGTATAAATTACACTACAATAACAAATTACATGAAAAAAAGTAAGTGGTTGGCGCGGAATCTCTTGTGGAATAAGAAAATATAACCCATTTGCAATGAAATCTAGACAATATATAGAAGTGTCCATCTCCAAGGGGAGGATTTTTCCTCCAAAACATCTAACAACTATCATTAATGCCTTCAACCACCTCTTTCTCCTTATTTTCCCTCTAAATTTGTCACTTTTACTATCCATTTTCGATACAATATACCAAAAATGAAGTTAAAACATGTAATTAAAAGAATGAACAGTAAACTATCACACAAAAACATGAATAAGTTTTTAATGAGGCACAAACTATCAAAATTGAGACCATTTTCATGTCTAGGATGGATTCAACCTTTTGGAAAATCAAATAGTTCAAAAACCAAACACTAATATCAAAATTTATGGAAAAAAATCTCCAAAACCTACCCAACATACCTAATCGGGGCTTTTTGGAGCATCAGTTAAGTTTTTAAATTTTCTTTGTTAATTTTGAAAATCTGAGTTCTAATAAGAGTTTGAGCCCCTAATTAGCACTAAGAAGCACCTTGACACTTGTCTAAGACATATTTGGGTCTTTATCTTCTGATTAACATTGAAGTTAGGTGGGAAAAATTAGATCTTGGGGGTCTAGACCTAATTGAGGTCTAGACCCTTGATTTCCACTATGGGTTTCTACATTATGGTTTCACCATTGTAAATGGGTTATTATCTTGATTAGCATTTTAAATTGAATAATGAATCCCTACATATCTAATTAAGGATTGCATCCCTAGATATAACTACCAGCTTATCTAATCATCCCCTAACATAATCAAGATTTCAATCCTACCTAGAACTAAACTTTCCCCCTCAAAACCTCGATATTACACTAAGACCTAGTCAGGGTAAAAACCCTAACTATAACTAGATAAATGTCTCAACCTAAACTTAGACCTAATTGGGACCTAATACTTGATTAACATTATGGCCTCCCCTTAAATACCCACCTAGACTTAATCAATGCAAATCCTTGATTAGAAATAGATGTAGACCTAAGCCTAACCTAAGTCCCTATAAGGGTTTAAAATGTTGACTATAACTAAATGACACTCACTCTTCCCTAGATCCCTAATAGGGGTTGTAAACCTTGGTTATAACTAAGATCAACCAAGTAAAATGACTCAGACCCAATCACTAAAAATGTTTTGATTAACATTAGGTAAAGCACAAAATGACCCTAAAGATCTAATCAATGGTTGAAATCTTGATTAGGTCTAGGGACTTATAAATATAATGATCACCTATAGTAATACCTAATCGGGGTTCTAGGAAATAATTTTAACAAATCCAAAGTATGTCAAGAACTCATTAAACACCCAAGCATAAAATATGAAAATGACTCACACAAGCTCAGTCGTCAAGGTAAGAAAGGTTTTTGAGACCAAAAGGGCACAGAAATAAAAGTTCCCCCCAAATTGGTTGTATGGAGATAAGAGGGTGAGGAATAAATATTTACATGTGATTATAAGTACAACAAGACTATTTTGGGGCCAAGTTTTATATATGAAACTTTACCATTTATACTTGGTCATCACAATGGTACTATTTTCAAGACCTAGAATGGAATGGAATTTGAGATGACCCCTTAGAGTAGGATAAGAGGCCCAAGCAAGAAAAGATATAAATACAAAGTGGGAGGTCAAGAATCCACTTTCACATTAAGTCTTATATGAATTTTTATTGCATAGATGTGGTCTTTCCAAGTGTGATGGTTGTGGGTCCTAGTTTAGCACACAAACTGGCATAGAACACCAAGACAACTTGAGAGTTCCAAGACCAATGAGTCATGAGTGAAAGTGGGATTGGATATAAAATCAAAAATATTTTCCCTAATTCTTAAAAGAATTAGGGCATGTTGAGAAATCAAAAATAATTACCTTGGTCATTCATAGTGTTACAAAGGTAGATTAGGATTGTGTTCCTCATACTTCATTCACTTAATAGCCAAGGAAAAACACTCCTCCATGAGTCATTTGTCAATTTTAAGAGGTTCAACCTGATTGAATAATCATTGGAAACTCAATGAAGCCTATCAAAATTATTATTAAGTGATCCACATTAGAACCTTCTTCTTGATGTATTCTCAATGGTCCCCAATAATCTATCTTATGTATTTTGGGACAAGGAATTTTATGACATAATTTTATTTTACCATTTCAGTACATGATGTCCAAAAGTAGGGTCTTGTGCTTCATAGAGGTATGACCTCTCTCTCTCTCTCTTTTATATATACTACTATGCAATATTGTATAAGATTCGACTCAATTTTCAAACAAATGTTGTGATATTAATGATAAATTGATTTCTCTATGTAAATGTGTTTAGTTATCTTGAATTTATTCCACTTTATTTCTAATTTAATGGATTAAAATTAATGTTGTGGTAATGTAAATTATGTTTTTATATAGAGCTCATGCATTGACTATGATGTGCTTTGCCTATTTTAGTTAGGTTTTTTATTCCTTTCACTTTATTTGAAGTCTATAAGGATCTATTTATAATTAACTACATACATTTTTGTAGTTTATTTATTAAATGATTCTTATAATCAAACATTTTCCCTTTTCTCCTTAGACTCTCTCCCTATGTTACTGGAGCCTGACCCATTGTGAAACTTAACATATAATGGTGAAACTATAGCTGGGCATGTTTTAGTCTTGAAAGCATTTGTGTTATCCCTTTAGTCAAAAGAATTTATTTATACCTTACCCTCTCTCTTTTGATTTTTATTTGTGAACAAGTGATCTTTCCATTTCTTTAGAAACTATGAAATGAATCAAAGTAGAGATTTATAATTCAATATGTTGAAATTGGTTTATCTAAAAGTGTAAAAAATTTGTGAGTCAGTGAGAAAAATGGTATTGGACCTCTAATGGTAGTGATGCATCTCTTAGATATATATTCCAAGTAGGCTATTTAATGGATCCTAATACTTTTAGATTGTGCCTTGGATTGTCTCAACAAAATCCTAAAATGAGAGGATGAAAGTACCCAAATTATTCCCCAAGCTCATCCAGTGCATCTAACCTAGAAGGTGAACTTGAGACTGAGATCTTGGACCAAAAAATAGTATGCCCCCTCTTTTGAGTGGGGTATTGAATCTTGTGCAATAACTTAGCTCAAATACAAAGTTATGAAAATTATGTTATAAATAATATTGAAATCTAGAGTAATAATGATAAATTTGAGATCAAGGCATCATTATAGATAAACTGATAAAAATATATATATAATATGTATCTAGAACAAGCATACATAATGTCATGTTCTAGTTATATGTTATGAAGATGTTAGAAATGAGAAATATAATGAATAATGATCATTTACTAAGTATTTGAAATTGATATGTATCAAATCAGGGAGGATGCATGATATCCATCATGACATCATAAATCTAGGAATATGTATGATGTCCATCATGGCATTGAAAAATTGATCAAATTTAAAAACCAAGAGTCATGGCTATGACATACACAGATAAAGAGTTCACAAAAAAGCAAAAAATCATTAAATAATACCAAGGGGTTACATACAAGGGACATGTTAAAATGTCACTCATCATATGCATAAAATCACACAATAAGGATTAGATCCATAACCAAGGGACATGTTTAAATGTCACTCACATGCATAAAATCACATAATTAGGTTTATAGCCATAATCAAGGACATATTCAAATGTTCACAATCCAAACAAGTTAAATAAATACAAGACATGAAATAAAGAAGCAAACATGAAAGGAATGCATGAATAAGTTAATTCAATCGACATTAGAAAATTTCAACATTAGTATGTTTATAAAAATAGGTGTCTAGTAACCTAATAATGTGAAATTAAGTGATAAAAGAATCATAAAATGGAATGTACTCAAGTAGGAACAATAGGGATAGTCAAATAATGATTAAACATATGTAAAATATTCCCAAAGTGAACTTGTTTATATAAAAAAAATATTTATAATCCCTGACTAGTTAGTTATAAAAAAAGTAGATCTTGTGTTCACTAGGACAAGTTCACTAGAATCTAACAAGAGTGTAGTGTGTGATTATTTAGACTAGCGCAATTTTATTTATGCAAATTTTCTAGGTCTAAGATAGAATCACCACTTGAAACTACATTTAGAAGTGACAAATTATATTTTGTGTAAATCAATCTAGTACCTTTTTGAATCATATTTGATATAAACTAGATATATATAAATACTACATATACTGAAACAAAAATTAACTAATGTAAATAAACCATGCATGAGTCCTGGTTTTTAGATTTTTTTAAATATTCTATTTTTTTTAATATCTAAAATATAAAAAAAGAACATAATATCCAATTAATCACTAAATATTCTCACAATAAATAGGGCATATATCTATCATAGGAAGGATGATCTCTCATGAATGGAAAGTATCATGCCACTTTAAATTAATTGATCTCAATTTAGAATCTAAAAACTAATCTAAATCTGTAACATAAGTGTCATTATTATGATGATAATTTCTAGTATGTTTTTTTGTGAAATATGGAACTCTTTGGAACCCATCATGGAGTGTATAAGTTGTGTTGGTTCCCTTTGTGGACCACTCATAGTGCATAATAATATCAATCTAGGACACATTTGATTAGAGAGTGGATTTATATGATTTGTGACAAATTATTGATAAGTGAATAGTCAAGGATAAGTCTCCTTGGAAAGTTTACCACTTCTAAATGTTCTGAGTAGGTTGAACCTTTTTTAGGTTATTCAACTATAATCTTCCATATAGGAACAATAACCTTTGGTTTTAGGGGGTATTCATATGGAATACCATTAACTATAATAACCTCATTAAAAATAAATAAAACATGTGTTTTATATAAGGAATCACATGAAGTTACTGAATATATGGATGCCCTAATAACATATCAAAGACTCAAGCATTATGTACAACTATGAACTTGGTGGCCACATATGTTGGACTAACTCATAGTGGTATGTGATATCACTAGTGGAGCTATGAAATTAACCATTAAATCTTTTGATTATTATTTTTTTTGGAAGTATATCTTGATCTATGTATCCAAGATGAGAGAGATGTGTGATATTGCACATATTCACACTTGAACCATGATCAACCACGAAAATATATATAGGTTGATGACTAATTTCATCTTAAATTAATAAAGAGTGTAAATAAAAATCATTGTCAACTATCTCATGCTCTATGAATGTGATAAGTGTTATACATGGAATTGAAACATGATATGTACCCAGTATTACTCAAAACATGAACCCATGTGTAAATGGCTCTTGTGTTTGGTTATGTATGTATCTTTCATGCCTAGTTCTTTGGACTTGCATGCCAAAGAGTGATTCAATGTCTTTTTGTAACAATGTAATCATCCCCTAAGGTGTGAGATTCTTTTACTCCTTGGGATAAACCTTTAGAGTATGCTGACTTACTTCTATTGTAGATGATCCTGGTTAAATATATAGATAGCACTAAACCTAAACTCAAAAAATGGTAAAAAGAGGGAAAATGTAATATATTGTTGGAATGTAAAAGGTGATACACCAAGGATAGAGTAAGTACCTCACCTACTTAATGACATAATAAGACTAACAGACTGGATACAATATCTTCAAACTAGGTGCACTACATAAATGTTTCACATGGAGGTAAGGGCACACAATGTAACATTAGAAGGGATGAAAAATGGTCTAGAGATAATGCATACACAAACTTATATATACATAGCATGAGACCTACAGATACTTTCAATTTTGTGGAGAGGTGTGAAGGGAGGATAAAATTGATAGGGATGAATATCCATAGACAAAGATTAAAAACCATGAATGCACACAGAACACAGAGCATGAATAAAGAAAATTATTTATTACTAATTTTAAGTCTAAGTAAATATTACAAACTTGAATGGTTAAATCTTTGTTATACTAGGAGAGGGATCTTGGAGGGAATTTTTCGGTAACATAACAATGCTAAAAATAATGTTAACCTTTTTACAATGAATGACCCAAGATTTTATAGGCAATGATAATCCCATGGGTCACTAATTAGAATCTCACCCATTATCAGAGTGGTTACAACATTTAATGGTGATGTGGAAAAGAATTTAGGATCTTTGTTAGAAGAGATAGCATGCCCATGTTTTGAAAATCTAACAAACACCCTTACATTTAATTTAACCTTTAATTTTTCCCATCCTCTATATATAATTGGGTTCAAATAAACTATTGATTATGGATTCCACCTATCAATCCACCTAATTCTAATCTAATGACATGGAACTATGCAGGCATATCCATAAAATTTGTCATATCATTGTGACATGTGGTTGATATTTTCACGTGTGTGCCTACCTTTTAAGACTATGTACACACTAAAGGTTACACACACCTTTGACTTGGATATATCCTATGCAAAGGTACACACAAAAATCATCTAGAGTTGAGAGTCCATAGTGGATTTGGTGACTTAGATTACAACCTATGAATTATGAAGGCACAGGTGTAATCCTATATGATTATGTGTGAGGCCTTATCATTTGAGCACAAGCAACCCCATGGAGAAGAGTGAATATAAAATGGATAATTTAGGTATGGAAATAAAACCTACATTCTATACACCTTACCCATGCATGTTTTTAGACTTAATATGTTCTATGTGAAAAGTGTGCACTAAAGGTTGCATAGAGAGTTACCTATATAGTGAATTTGTGAGCTTATGAAGGATTCAGATGTATAATTCTTATAGGGGATTACATAAACCTTAACTCTTATGCATCAAAACCATTTTGATGGTTTTTTCAAGTCTGTGTTTCATATCTAGGACTTATATCAGCCTATGAAGTAGATGGTGCACAACATAAATCACAACTTATGATTTTTAAAGGTGTAAAAGTGAAACTATGTGATTTGATGTGGAACTTTGTTATGAAGTCATAAGAATTATTCTGGATAGGAGTGTGAAAGAATATATAAGGTCTTGGGCACACTCTTCACAATTTATAATTATTCCCTATAGACTTCTTTTTACATTGCCTAAAGTTTGGGAGACCTGCATGCTCTAATCTATGTGCCATGTTGGCATGATGAAGGTTACTTTTAGGTGAAAATATAAACTTAATTGATGTTTTAACCCATGTTTACTAATAATTTTATGCCTAAATGGAAAGCATCTATGAATAGTCTTATTTTTAGGTAAATCAACACTACCTAAGTATGCAAACCTCTTATGGGCTCCTTATGATTTCTTTGCAATCTAGGGGTGACTTAGAAATTAAACACTTTTGGAGACCTCTATAGGCCACTTGCCTACTAATTATGAGCCTATTATCCTTTAAACCATTCTATAGGGTATATATTCATTGAATATTGAGATATTTGATTACCCTAAAAATGTGATTCTTGTGAACATAAAGGTGCTGACTCATCTTGATGCATGTGCCTATGTACTAGATGAATGCTCAAAATTCTATTGAATAAATGAATTAATACCTACCTTTGATAAAATAAAAGGGTAAGGGATGATATAAAATTAGTAAGATGCACTTATAAAAAGCACAATAACTAAAATATGACTATATACATGTGTGTGCAAGCACTTAGGGAGAACAAAAAACTATTATAATATACTCAAAGTGGAAAAGTGGGACTTAGACCATCCAAATCAAAAAAAATCCTTTTAGGTCTCCTTCATTATGCATGAGCACATTATCATGTAGTGAGTAGAGGGGGGTAGGCATTGGTCTATTATGAAGGAGGTGTGTAAAGAATATAGCCTTCTTAGGCTCCCTTTCAATGAATGACTTCATCCAACCACACATCAGCTTTTCATCTAGGTGGCATATATCTTTAAAGATGATCTAATTTCTCATAGAATTATCTATTCCTAATTGTAATATTTTCTCATGCTAACCCTTTTTAAGCTCAAAAGGCTCACTTTTGGTGTTTAATAAACTAATGGATTTAGTGGGTTTCTCTTGTCTGATTCATTTTTGTTCCTCTTAGTCCATTATGTCTTTCAAAAGTTCCCCTGTGCAGTTATCAAGAGAGTGAAGATGAATCTCATTTTATAGTATGACCTCCTCCTCATCTTCATGTTACTTACTAAGTTCAGTTGGTCTACTAAGATTTTTGAACTCCTTTATGGGTTGGGAGTCTTTTTTCTCCCCATCCTCTTGAGATTCCCATTTTGGATTTGCAAGGATGGGCATAAGAGGGTCCTCCTCATGTATATGATAAGACACCAAACCTATTCTTGTGATTAAATTCACACTCCCATGAGTTCCTCCTTTAGAGGGCATTGGTTTGATGTCCAGGTTTGAATATAATTCCTCTAACTCATCCTAAAATGAATCTTCTTCCTATTATTTTGGTTGTGTCTAAAAATGATCTCAAGTTGGTTAAAGCATCCCTCTTGAATTATGCACCCTTCCTAGAGGTTTTATCTAGCCTCAAGGTCTTCCTCTACTATGAAAGGTGGAATTTCATTAGACAAGTTGACAACCCCTTACTCCTCTTTTTTATTGAGTTTTTCACCCTCTTCCTCATCTATTTACTCACTAACCTACTACTTTGGTTGATAGTACTCATCTTCTCCTTTTATCAGGATTGATCCTTCCAGTCTAGTGGCATAAATGGGGTTAATAATAATTATCTCCTCCTCATATTCACTTGAATTTTTATCCTCTTCATCTAATAAATATTTATTTTTTCCCACATAACTAAACCTCCTTCAAAAAGGGAGATGGTAAGAGGGAAAAAATATTTAATTGGTGAAGTATGGGATGCCTTGAAAAGGTTGGGCCCCATGAAATTAGGATACTAGGTCCAATAAGGTTGTCAAGGTTGAGCTTGAGGCTCTTGAGAAAGAATGGGCTTCAAGGTTTTCATGGGCACATGCTTCTTTATAAAAGTGGGAATTCTAAAAATTGGGATTTTAAGACTAGGAAGTTTGCTAGAAATCTCAAAAGGTTTACCCTTACTGAAGCTAGGGATCTTGAATGTGTAAACTTCCCTCCTCATAGATTAGTCTTTGCTTGTGTGTATAGTTGATGCATCTATTTATCCTTGGCTATAATTTTCCTATCCAATTATTCCTCTTGGTACCTTTATTTCTCCCTCATTTGATATTGGTGGATGTGAACTTAGTAAATAAGCTCTTCTTATTTTCTATCATATTTTAGCTCTTCATTAATCTCCCTCATTTTTTGATTGAAGTCTAATAGGATATCTTTGACACTTTATTTGGGCTAGTTAGGAAGGTAAAAATGTTGATTAATAGAAATATATCTTTCACAAATCTAGATGGAAGCACGAATAGACTGCCATAGGGGCTAAACTATGGTGATAAGGAGGTGAACATTATGATGATGCTAATATCTTGCTAGTCCAAATCAATTTAGGGTGAAACTAAGAGCACTCTTAGCTTGATATGGATGGAAGGAGGATATAACTAAGGCATTTTCATGGAATAGGGGGTTAAAGACATAATTTTGGACACTTGATAGGGGTGAAAAGACATAATTCTGGACACTTATGCTACTTAAACTAGTATATGAGACATTTGGAGTCGCTAGGTGATTTTTAATATGTCTTCAACACTTGAATCACTGAGACTAACAACAATCTATCTGAGTGTGCCAGAAACTATTATCAATCAAATCATGCACCCACATGTGAATAGCTCTCATGATTGGTTGTGTATGGATATTTCATGCCTAGTGCCTTAGACATATGTGTCATATATTCATTTAATGTCTCATTGTAATAATTGGATCACCCCCAAGGTGTGGGACTCTTTCACTCCTTGGGATAAACTTCTAGAGTAAGTTGTCTTCCTTATATTTTATATGCACCTAGTTTAGGACTAGTGCATAAACCTACAAAGATAAAAATGAAATATATAGATAATATTAAACCTAAACTTGACAAAGTGGAAAAGGGAGGGAAAAAGGTAAGAGATTTTTAGAATGTAAAATTTGATGTACCAAGGATAGAGTGAGAACCTCACCCACTTAATGACACAATAAGAATAATAAACTAGATATAAGATCTTCAAATTAGGTGCACTGCATAAATGTTTCACATCAAGGTAAGGGAACATACTGCATCATTATAAGGGATGAAAAACAATCCATAGATAATTCATATATATACCCGTATATACACAACATGAGACCTATATAGACATTCAATTCTCCACAAAGGTGCAAAGGGAGGATAACAATGAGAGGGATTAATATCCACAGATAAATATCAACAACCATGAATGCACATAAAAAATAGAGAATGAAGAAATCAAATTAGTTATTATTAATTTCAGGGTCTAAGGAAATATTAATAACTTGAATGGTTAGAACTTTTTTATACTGAGAGAGGGATATTGGAGAGAAAATTTTGGTAGCATTGCATTGCTTAAAAATTTTCAACATTTTTACAATGAAGGGCACAATCTTTTTTAGGCAATGAAAATATGATGGGTCATTAATTATAATCTCACCCACTATTTGGATGGTTACAACATTTAATTGTGAGGTGGAGAAGTATTTGGGATCTTTATCAAAAGAGATTGCATGCCCATGTTCTGATAATCTAATATCTACCCTTACATTCAATTCTACCTTTAACTCAGCATGTCCTTGATGTCCAATTAGGTTCAATTACAATCATTAATTATGGTTACCACCTATTGATCTACATGGGTCTAATTTATTGATGTGGAAATGTGTAGGCATATCCTTAAACTTACCCATATCATCTTGCACATGTGGCTAAGATTTAGACATGTGCACCTACCTTTCAAGACCATGTTCATAATGAATATTAAACATGCCTTTGAATTGGATATATCATGTGTAAAGGTTCACATATAACCCATATGGATTTGAGAGTTTATGGTAGAGTTGGTGCACAACTTAGATTATAGCCTGTGAATTATGAAGATGTAGGCATAATCTTCTAAAATTAGGCATGAGGCCTCATCATTTGAGTGTGAGTAACCCTTGGATAAGAGTCTATATAAAATATATAATTTGGGTTCATAAATATGAACATGCATGATGTGTAACTTATCCATACATACTTGTATACTTAATATGTTTTGTGTGAAAGGTGCACACTGAAATTTACGTAGAGAGTTGGTTATGTAGTGAAGTTGTGATCTTGTGAAGGGTGAATATGTAAAATTCTTTTGGTGGATTGCATAAACCTTAAATATTCAACATCAAATCCCTTATAATGGTTTTTTCAAGTCTATGTTTCATATTTAGGACTTATATTGGCCTAAAAAATAAATGGTACACAACTTAGATCAAAACTTGTGATTTTTAAGGGCATAAAAGTGAAACTCTATGATTTGAAGTGGAATTTTTTTATGAATGAATAATAATTATTTCGATAGGAATGTGTAATAACATCAATGTTCTTGAGCACACTCTTCAAAATTTAGAATTTATCCATGTGGACCTCTTTCTACACTACCTAAAGTCTGGGAGACCCCCACACTCTAATCTATGCACCATGTTGACATTATGAAAGATGCTTATGGGTGAATATTAATACTTAGTTGAAGTGATAACCCATTATGACTAATGAGTATAGCTATAGATGGGAAGCATTTGTACGCTGGATTATTTTTAGGGAACTTAACATTGTGCAAGTGTGCAAACCTATTAAGGGGTCCTTATGAGTTATGTGTTAGCTAGGGATAACTTAGAAAGTCAAAAATATAAATGATGACATGAAAATGATATTGTGTTCTTGTATGAGGATTATAATACTAGTGTAGGAAATTTATTATCTAAATAATGCACTTATAATTTGTTAGTTGTTTTTTGAATTATACTGAGGAAAAGAATCATTGAATATGTTCATTGTTATACTTTCAATTGATTTTTCCTTTGTATTATTTTTAGTTTTGCTTAAATCCATGATGTTATCATCTATAAAATCATGAATCTTATGTAGGATGTGTATTATTTGAATAAAGCACTTTTAATTTCTTAGTTGTTTCTTAACTTGTATTCTTAATAAAAGGATCATTGAATATGTTCATTATTCTACTCTTAGTTGGTTTTGCCTTTGTCTTATTTTTAGGTGTGATTAAATCAATGATGTTCTCATCTATAAAATCATGAATCTTATGTATAAAACTAATGCATCTATTGGATAGTATTCTCAAGTTCTTTATAAAAAACATTTTGATCAAATCCTTTAGAATATATTTACTCACATAAACCTCTTGAATGGTAGGGAGTGATTTGAGATGACATTATAATAATTTTTTTAACACCTTATAGGAAGCTTCTTGTGATTTGTTAAATTGTCTCTTTGGAGGAGGTGATAATGCAATACATAGAGTAGGATATGAAACTACATTCATTATTACATTTTTATCACACTTATTTTTACTTGATCTCACCTTGTATGGTGGTTTACATAGATTATTTGTGTGGGAAGTAGAAACTAGGTTGGTTACATACTTTAGCTTATTAATTTCCAATAACTTATCCTCTCTTTCCTTAACTATGTGACATAAATCCATAAATGATAGAAATTTATTAAATATAATAGATTCATATAGATTTGGAATCAAAATTTTCTTGAATGTCTCTTAAGATTCCTAATTTTCCATAAGATTGGTCATTTTGTATAACAAGGTCTTATACCTTAAGACATATTTTATGATAGGATCTTTGGATTCTTGTTTGAGTTGAGCAATCTGAACATAAGAAATATTTTCACTAATGTTGATTGATAAATGTTCAAGGAACAAATATGCCAAAGGATTGAATGCTTGAATTAGTTGATGTGGTAAATCATAAAAACATCTAAGTGCATATTATTTTAAACTTATGTGAAATAAATTTCTCAATAACCAATTTTTTGATACAAAGTCCAAGCATGTTGCATGAAATGCTCTCAAATGTTGTTTAGGGTCACCATTTCCATCATAAAATGTAAGATTAGGTTCCACCAAATCAATTGGTAAATGATACTCAAAAATATGCATTATCAATGGAATATGTAATAAACCTTTTGAATATAGTGCATTATTATGTTTCAAAGCAATTTTTTCCATTTAAAACACCTTAGTTTGTAGAGCTAGAATGGCCTGCATAAGGGATTGTGCATTAAGAATAGAGTGGGTGTTAACCAATGGTGGTGTATCAAATTATTAAGTAGGAATTAGCATATTGAACTCCTAAAACCTTTGATTTTCCCCCATATTATATGGTGGGAAAAAATTCGTATAAAATGATGTATATAAAGGTAAAGAACACATAAAAATGGAAGTATCAGATGATTGGCCTTTAGATGCTTTCTTCATTTCTTCATTATAAAAACATATTTCATATTTTAATTATTTTTAAGGTACCCATTTAATTTTTTTTAATTTATGTCATAAAATTTATTAACTGATTCTACCATTATAGTTTTATGACCTAAAATTTATAAATGTTCAACTTGAGTATCATTTAATCTATCACTTCTTCTAAAATAAGTATAAACTTGTATGTCACATGTTGGTAGGATTTTTTAATCCATTATAACAATAATGAATGTAGGTATAAAATTTAATTATGAGGTCAAATTAAATTAATATTTAACTTCAAATTAAAGGGAGACAACTAAAAAACAAGATGCCACATCTGAATGACAATATGAACTTTAGCAGAACATGCAATCAATTGTGGTAAATATAACAAATACATAAAATCATGATTCATCAATTGTCATATTTGTCTTGATAACATATATTAATTATTATTTATCAAATATTTAAAAAATATTACTTTCCAATGATGGTTTGATTCTATTTTTTATGAATTAATTAATTATAATTTTAAATTCTTTTATATATTTAACTGGAAACAATGTATAATCTATGTAAACTCATTAGAATATAGGTAAAATATTAACAAGCATATTACTATTACATTAAAAAATATATTCAATGTAAAATTAAATCTCAATATTATTATTTTTTATAATTCCCCAAAAAATCATTTTCCTATCCTCGACTTACAAGGATTATTAATTCAAAAACAATTTTAAAAAAATAAATACACATTCAAATTCAATGAGCACATACATCCAATAGGATATTTGACCTAGTTTTTAATGGTTGCATCCGCATAGTTTCAATTAACATTTTGGTTTATGTCTGATATAAATATCAATGTATAAAATTTGAAACAAAAATTATTGGTAACAACTAAAGTGGAGTCTTTTTCTTGTTTTTTGTGGTTCTGAGCATTTCAAAAACACTATAGAAAATTTTATTAAAAATTTAGACACGAATTCATTTTAATTATTAGAGTACTATTGTAGTTAGTGAACTAAACAAAGGAGTATATGAATAAAATTATATCATTTCAAATAAACTTTCTTCTAGAAAATATTTTATAAATGTTGGGGATCAACCAACAATATGATTACACTTATGAAAGCAATAAACCATGGAATTAGATCAGATAGATAAGTAACTAGAATGATAAATAGCAAAGAACAAGAGATACAAGAAACCACCCTGAAAACTTGTATTAAACTCTTTACAAAAGGAATACAATTGAAGAAACTTCTTTCTTCCACACCTCTCTCAGATGCACAAGATCTCTCTCTAGATCTCTATCCCTCAAGAGCTCTCTCTCTCTCAAGTACAATCAACTCCAACAACCTGGATTGATACAACTCTGTACTGTTCTTCAACATTCACAATGTTCTACTCTTACAATAAGCTAAGAAGATCTTTCCTACATATAGAATTAGAAAACTAGAGCATGCACTTACAACCAATAGTTAAGCCTCTTGAACAAGGGCTCTAAAAACAATCTTACTAATAATGAAAACGCGAACTTAAGACTAAGACTTAAACTCATCATGCAAACACTCAGTTCTATCCTCAGAAATAGCATTCTGGACGCACAGCTAACCGATGCCAGTTCCTGCCTGCTTGCCTGTGACCATCATCAGCCGATCCTCTGCCGATGCCAGCGTCTCTTCAACTACTCCTGACCGACGTCGGTCGCTCCTGACCAACGCCGGTGACTGTGTAAACCTGCAACTTTGGTAATGCGCTCATATGTGAAGCTTTTAGACTCCACACCTTAACAATAAATAGAAAATATTTTTTTACATGACTAACCTTGATTGGGGATGCAAATGATGTAAGGAATATTTTGAAAGAAGCTAATTTATTTTTGACAAGTGGTGAACAAGAAAATAAATGAAATTGGCTTTACACTATTTAATATATAAAATGGTTTTTTAAATAATTTTTAAAACTACATTTCTATCTAATTTTATCAATAATTAAAAGTTTTCATTCATAAATTTTCATTAAATCTTTTAATAAACAAGTATTGTTGAAAATTTGATTTTTTCCACAAATAATTTTGATATTATGAGTTTCCAGCCAAAAATGTTTTTTGTTATGAGTTTATCATAAACAAGTTAATCTTTAAATTTCATTCTAAGTTAGTGTTAACCATAAAATATCAAAGTGGTGGAAATAACTTATTTTTAATAAAATATTAGTAACTTGCCTTATTGAAAATTAATTCTTATATTGGTTGACTCTTTTAGATATCATTCCACTTGGAAATAAGTAATTGGTACTGGGAGTAGAAGGACTAATGTTTAGATTTCCAAAGATTACTAAATTTATATCATTGACCAAAAATCTAAATTTTCCATATTCATGTTACAAATACTTCAGTCATGAATTTAGCCCTAACTTGTTGAAGATTGCAAGGAAACATATCGATATTGGGTTGTGGTTTACTTGAACTCAGGATTACAATTCCCTTTAATTGAATTGCCATAAAATGTGGATTTTTTTTTTACATGGGGGATATCATAAATTTCAATTAGAGACACATTTATTAGATTGAAGAAATTAAATATATGATAGTATACATAAAAACATACAAAAGGTTCTAGATAAGTATACACACTTGTATGGGATAGAAAACATATTGTTCATAGGTGAAAAAACATGCTCTCATTATGATTTTAAAAAAAAAAAAAAAAAAACCCTTTTCTTTTGATTGAATCCTAGCTGGTAACTTGATGCCACATTACATTTAGATAGAAAACCATTCAAACACATATGTATATGGTTAGTTCATTTGGGGCCACACCCAGATATGTGTCACTCTTTAAAAACATATACAATAAAAATTAATGATTTTGATTGAGTTATCTTGATACTATTACATAATTTGTATTTGTTACAAGTTATATAAATAAAGGTAATTTGGTTAAATTTTAGATTGAGATGGAATTATTTTAAAGTATAAAAGTGATTCATACTTATAAAATATTGTTGACTAAGTTGCATATATATATGGAAGTTGATTAATTTTTTAGTTTATTAGAATTTTTTATGTATAGACAAACAAAATAAATTGTATTTTTACATGTAAATAACTTTTTTATTCTAAGTGGAATAATTAATCATGAAAGATATAGTATTCCACTCAATTAGTAAGATCTTTCAATGGAAAACTTAGTTTCCAATATAAATCATTTCATTCTCTCACCCTGATGATGATTCATAGAGCATGATTTGAAACATTGATTAAAAAAATACACATTTCTTTGGGAAATATTCATCAAAACACTTTAAAAATTTGATGAAATTTAAATCAACCCAAACCTAAAAAAGATGACTATTTTGATTATTCAAATTTAAATAATAGCATCAGTATATAAAATTGATATAATGGTCACATTGAGAATGACATTGTATCTCATTCACATGTTCTCATTTTTTATTGTCAATCCTATAAATTGAGAATGACATTGTATCTCATTCATGTGCCACATAGCATTTTCTTATCAATCTAGTTTCACACCCTGACACTAATTTATCAACATGTTATTGAGTTATCTCAATTATGGGAACCTCTTTTAGACACATGGTTTTTTTATTGCCTTGCATCCTCACATTTAGAAAACTTTTTTGTATACCATTGACTTTGTAGGGTGTGTAACAAATGATAATATGACATATTACTTTTTGTCACATTAGGAAACCCCTTATTCATGTCTATGTAGTGTGTGGTTATCTTAATTATCACTAGTTTTATCAACACATCCTATTCTTATAACATCTTACCATTCAAATTTTTATTGTAAGTTCACAAGTTTGGTCCATGCCATAGATCAATTTTTAGATTCTTAACAATTATTTGAGTTATTCATAGCTTTTGCATACTATGTTCCATGTTAGATTCTATTTGGATCCACTTGTCATGTTTTTATTAGGTCACATCAATATTACCCATATCCATTCACATTTTTTTTTGGATTATTCATTACACTATTTCTCATATGAAAGGAAAAATTTTGAAATCTTACGATCATACTATGGAATCATACATCCACAGTGTCTTTCATGACATCTCATGGATATAGATAGAAATGTATGGGAATGAAGAAGATATGTGTGTATGATATCTTATATTTTATTTACTATAAAAATTAATTTTAAGGAATATATATTACTATCCCATATCTTCATATCTTGAATTGAGCTTGATAACAATAACTGTATTAAATTTGTGTTTTATATTAATGATAATTGAATCAAATGTCACTTTTTATATTATATGTTACCTATTTTATATTTATTAATTATTAATTAATTTATGTATGTAAAAATAACCTTATAAAACATCGGTACCATGAGAGTATCGAAATATGAACTCATGACATGGTGTAGAGTTTAATATGTCAACATGCATTCACATTCAAAATTATTTACCATTAACAATGAAGTTTGGGTGAGAATTTTTTTATTTGAATACATAAATATTGTAAGGACACAAGTAATAAAAATTGATATAAGTTTTACTGATACTACCATGTAATATATTACTTAGAACATTTTATCTATGCCCATGTAATATGTGGTTGCAAGTGACTGAGATCATGATATATGACATAATCTCTTTGCCATGTATTCTCACATTTAGAAACTTTATCTTGATACCTTGTATTAAATACTTATGAGTGATTGATATTGTGACACATGGCCTCATCTTGATATCTTGTAGGGAATATGCAAAGATGCGAGTAAGAAATAAAGTGACATATTTGGAATTGATAGTGAAATAAAAATTATTGTGAAGAGGTGAGAATAAATATGATTGTCTAAGAAGTGGATAATTTTAAAATTTAAAATTCTATAATATTGTTCTATATGTGAATAATGAAAACATTAAAAGTGGCATTACCTTGAATTTTTATCATGCCTATGCACCATAATGTGAAGACCTGCTAATAATAATTTACTAACTGTGAAAGTTAGAAATGTAAGACCAATGCATTAAAAGTGGAAAATATATAGAAATTTATAATATTTTTATTTACCATTATACATAATATAATGATATTATCACTTGCGAAGCTAATAAGCCAATATTCTTATCTTGTATAGAATGTGTACATGCTCATTTTAAACAAGATGTGTATTTATTTATATATATTGTAAAAGGGTTTTATTGAGGACCTCACCCATATAAATTCAATAATAACTTAATACATTTTCACTTTTTATAAAAAAAATAAATATATAAAATATACTAGAGGAAATGTTGAGGAGGAATATAGAAGAAAGTATGTAGTAGAAGTAACAAAAATATTACAATTATAAAGTTTAACTTTTATTTTCCTTCTCAAACACAGTTACATCATATCAATATATGATTTCATTCATGTAATATTATAATTCACTTGGTGTGTCCTTAACTATGAGAATCTCGTAAACCTCTTGAAATAATACTTCTCACATGATATACTTTAACATTAGTTGATCCATTATTAATTTATGTCCAGAGAGAATGGTTTGTATTGAAGGTAGACCTAGAGGGTGACCAACATGCTCAATCATCCATAAATTCATATTAAGAATTCCAAAATGTTTATGCTACCTTCTTTCCTTGTAGATATTCCAACCATCAGATAGACACCTAGTAGGGTTTTTTGTTTAGCCAAAGTTGATATGGGCTTCATAATAAATTTATAAGTTTTTCAAAGCCTTTTTAGAATGTCATACCAATGATTTGTCTAAATTTTCCTCAATGGATTAAAGGTGAGAGAGAATCGAGGATGAGGTGTCATGCTCACCTTTTCCTTTAAACATCTTGGATTTGGTTTTGTGTTATAGGCTCTCTCCAAGTAATTTTTGTCCACCTTCCATAACTCAGTGGGACTTCATTTACTATTTTACTAAGTTGGTAGAGCTCCCAAATCACCTTCAATTATTTGGTGACATGATTCTATTCTTCTCCCATCACTTGGCTCATAATGAATTATGTAGTGTTGAATGCCTAAAAATTTGGGTCAATATCAATGATTAGGTTGTGGCTTAGCATGTTTTTCATGAAGGGTGGATCGATCGTTACTCTAGGAAACCTTTAACACTTGATAAATAATTATTTTGAGGATGACATCACTATCAAAGTAGTTATAAATATATTCAAAATATGATAGACCCCAAAGAGTATATTTAAGGAGAGATTACATGTTATCGATGAGAAATGACATGATTTATAGTGGAAGAAGATTATTCTATTATTTAAGATTAATAATTTAATAGATAAAGGAGGACTAATGTCATAACTATATGATATTATTGACATCCTAAAATCATGGGAGAGTTAATACTTCCTTTTATCATTTTCATCCACTTTGAGCATGGGAGAGTTAATATTATCTTTTATCATTTCCATCCTCTCTAAGTTTGAGATAATTAATACTCTCTTTTTTCATTATTATCCTCTTTAAGCAAGGGAGAATTAATATATTTTTTTTTAGTTTATTATTAATTAGGCCACCTAAATCTAAAACATCATTAATATTTTCAAAAAGATTCAAATTTTTTAAGTGCGCAGTCCCCCAAATTTGTTATGATATCAACAACTTAATTAACCTCCCTAAAATAATGATTTTTTTATTTCATTTAATATTGGGAGAATTCTAAGAGAACATTGGTTTCAAGATTGAGATTAGATTCAAATTTATGGGGAGGATTATTTCTTAAATTTCTATTTGATTGCATCAAAATTAAATATTAATTACTATCATTCTTTGAAAAAAATATTGAATTAATTAAACATAAGACATTCTAGAATCTAGTTGTTTAACATTGAATTCCAAAAACTTTAAATTTGAATCCATAAAATATGATATGTTATTACAATAAAACATAAACTAGAATTTGATAATAGTAAAATTGGATTTAAATATTTGAAATAATTGATACTATAAAAATCTAATAATAATAGTTTTGATTTTTAATCTAGACTAAAATATGTCCAAATTGATGAAATGATGATTGATTATTGAAATTATGAAATATAAACTTGGAAGATAAATGTTATAAATTAATTTACCAAATCTAAAAAATACTAATACAATAATTTGAAAAAATAAAAAGGATAGAAACCCTAGAAACATGAATGGTTAGGGTTTTCTAATATTTACTCAATAAATGGGATCATCAATATGTTTTATCAAAATTAGTAATTTAAAAGTGTTTTAATTCCAATTATGACAAAATTTTGAGTAAAATTAGAATGTATAGGATATGTAATAAATCACATAAGACTATTTAAGAACTTACTATGTATAGAAAAACTCTAAAAGGGGAAATAACTAAGATAAATAACTTAGTTGGAAACTCAAATATGATGGACAATGATTGTGACTCTATAACTTAGTGTAGGAATGTGTAAGGTCATTTTAAATTAGGATTAGGGAGTATCTTCCATATAAGACAAGGTCACACTATTTTTAAGAGGTTAGACTATGTTGGTGTCTATAGGGTGCACCGGCATCCACTAAGGTTTTTTCCCTTTGTGTAAAATCTAACAAGTCTACCTTCACTTTAAGGTCTTGTGTGTATGAATGGGGTCACTTGAATAGTTATTGAAGACTCTATGTGCCTTTCTATTTGATCATAATCCTATCTCAATAGCTCATGAGGAATAAAAATAATAAATGGGAAAAAAAAATAGTGTCTAAAGTTTTGCTTAAGCTCAAAACCCCATGTGTTGAGTTTTGCCTACATACCAATACTATGAAGAGGGATAAAAATCCATGTATTTTTCCCATGCTACAATGTTTTTTTTGAAATACAAGTTTAATAATATATGTTATTTCAATCCTATTATGATGAAGTGCTTCAATAATGAACTATGACCTTAGATGTGTATTCAAATTAGCTCAAGACAACAAGGGGTTTGTGAACTCAAAATTGGGAAGAATATATGATTTATTTTTAATTTGAATTTATATATCCTAGTTATTTTAATTCGTATGAGCCTATAGTGAAAAAATGGTTAGAAAATGTGGTTTTATAGTGATAAGTTTTGAATTCCTTTAAATGGGGCTTATAAAACATGTTGGATGACCCATTTTGGTGAATTTGAATTTGAGCAACTAGTTGTTATTTGGTGGGAGGAAAAAACCAATAGATTTAGACATGATCGATGAGTAGTATTATCTTGAAATAAAAACCTTGTCTATGGATAAAATATATCTAAGATGGAAGTGTGTATCTATCAAGGGATGAGATTGGACTACTTGGAATAAGGAATATTAACATTTAATAATCATTAGTTTCTTTAAGGTATAGGTCATTCAAATTAAAGTGAAGTAATGGTAGTCAAGGATTGTGGAA